>JASDQU010240744.1:35466-50812 GCA_032191745.1 Picea mariana
AAATCTCATTAGTATCCAAAAGTTTTTGTAAGTAGCATGTTGCCTGATTTATCATGTGTTGTTCACCTAGAAAGAACTTTAAGTGTCTGTAATAATAATTCTTAAGTTGCCAAAAAAGTGAGAAATTGTTGCTTATGTGGATTATGTATCTAAGGAGAGCCAAGAGTCGTGTAGATATTTGGAATGCCATTTTTAATTTCTTTGATTTTCCAAATGCCTTTGTCCAGTGCCATGCCACTTGAAGAGGGAGTCTGCCTCTTGGTTCCACATGGTCAAATGATATATGAGTGAAAAGTGTACAAAGTTGCTGAATATTTTGATAAGAGGTTGTAGGGTGATAACCGTGCATGTTTGATTGGCCTATCAACTAATTTATAACCAACAATGAGCCCCCATATATATGAATTCCCACTTGGAGAGGGAGTATGCCTCTTGGTTCCACATGGTCAAATGATATATGAATGAAAAGTGTACAAAGTTGTTGAATATTTTGATAAGAGGTTGTAGGTGATAACCGTGCATGTTTGATTGGCCTGTCAACTAATTTATAACCGACAATGAGTCCCCATATATATGAATGCATGTGAGTGTGTGTTACAGAGCAAGTTGGAGCAACAGCTTTAGAATTAAAAGTTCAGCATAATTATTTGTGGTTGCTACCAATCCCACAGAAAAAGAGATGGAGTGGGACTCAAAGATATGAAGGATTCCACCTGCTCCTACTAGAGGCGGTACTCGTTGTGTCGCCCCTGGAAAAAAAAAAACAATGGGTGTCCATTTGAATCTGGGTTTCATTCCAAGGAGGACGGTCATGTAGTTTATGTAATTGTCTATAAGAGGCCAAAATTGTTGCACTTTGAATGGCTATTTGAGTGTTAGTGTTGGGTATGTGTTATATTCTTTGCATGTGCATGGGGGGTGCATTATATTTGACGACAATGTCTGACAATCCCATCACCTGTCAGTGTACGTCTGTGTTGGGCATCAACCAAGGGGGATCTCAGTGGGGGGGGAAGCTTGGCCCCCCTAACCTTAAGTGAATCCTTCAGCTCCGAGCGCTAGCTCGAAGATAACAGGGTTCCCTGAAGAAAAAAAATTGGGGCAGCTTTTGTTGTTTTAGTATTTTTCGTTATTTTTCGTGATTTTCTAAATTAATCCCAGATTAAGAGATCAAGGTTTTGGTAGCTGTGGAATACCTAAAATATTGTATATATTGTATTGTGAATGGTGAAATTAATACAATGAATAGTTTAGAGGTGTGGCACTAAGGAAGATTGGTTTTCTCTAAGTTAAGGGTTTCCAGCGTAAATTTGCGTGTACTTTGTGTATGAGCCATTGATTAACTTCTGATTTTCTTAAGAATATGTATGCATTTATTTATTTCACGGGTTTAAAACTTACAAGTAGATGGAACCTTGTTCTTAAAAATCGTGTGGTTTTGATCCAACCAAATTCTCCATGCAAGGGGAAGGGTTTTATGTTGTTTCTTGTGAGGAGTTGACAGCCATGATGAGAGAGCATCACCAATAGAGGGCCCCTCCCAGATGTATGATTGTCCATGATCCATATGGATTTCTAACCATATTGATTGTGTGAGAGGGCGTGAGAGGAATCAGTGATAGATGGATTCTAAATCTTTCCCACAAAGGATGCAGTAACCCAGCTCTTGGAAAGATCTTTTTTGCAGGTTGTCCGAGGTAGGAGATTTTTTCTTGAGGAACCACATAAATAACTTTTCATTTTCTATGCATTTTAATTTCCACGCATTTTCCCCACCAAGGAGTAGGTAGTTGTTGATTCTCCATAGTTAGCGATAAATATCCAATTTTTTGAGTATATACACCAATTGGGTTTTGTGTCCAAATCAATGAGTCAGTTGATCTGAGATAGAGATAAAATAATTGTTGAGAGTCTAGGTCACGTATAGATCCCATATTCCAGCCAATTCATCGTCCAAATCTAGATCATGACTGGACATCCATTATGTGATTCCTCGGAGAAAAGCATTCTTGGCCACATGATTGAGATAAAATAATCCATCTTTGCTTAGCCTTTGAAGGAGATCTTCAAGCAGGAGGTGATTGTTTGGACTACCAATTCATGGGTCCTTCCCAATAAGTACTTGGGATCCATCCCCAATTTTCCAGCGCAGACCATGTCCAATGAGGGGTCCTTCCCAATAAGTACTTGGGATCCATCCCCAATTTTCCAGCACAGACCATGCCCAATGAGGGGGAAGGATTGAATTATTTCTTTCTAGAATATTGAACAATTCTAAGAGGATTTTACTGGTTTCAAGATCTAGTCCACAATTCAACCAGAGCCTATGTATTTCCTGTCAATTATGCCCAAAGACCTTCTCCTTGGATGAAACACCAAACACTCTTTGTTGCCAAGGATTTTGAGAATAAAAATATATTTTTTATCCCCTAACCTCCTTGAGCCTTTGGGATGGCAATGGACTTCCAAGAGGCTAAAACTAGATATTTTTTATCTTTCCGACCAGCCCAGATAAACGTAGATGACAATTGCTTGATTTTCCCAAGAATATATTTTGGGATCCAAGCCAAGGTAGACCACTATACAGGGATTGCTTTTATGACATATTTGACTAGAACAAGTCAAGCCACACGGGAGAGCCATCGGTTGCACGAGATCCAAATTCGCTTCTCAATTTTTGCTAAAATCCGAAACTAATCTCGCTTTATGTATTTTTTTGGCTTGAGATTAAACCCCAAATAATTGAACCCATTACCAATATCTTCTGCCTAAATGGAGATACGATCTAAAACACAATGCTTTTCCTCCTAGGATAGTCCCTAGGAGTAGATGGTGGATTTCGATCTATTTATAGACATCCCTAATGTAGAACAAAAAGTGTCCAAAAAGGATTTCATGCATTCAAAATATCAGAGGTTCCCTTCACAAAATATCAGAATATCATCCACAAAAAGTAAATGGGATAGGGGATTAGAATGTCCCAAAGAAATACTTTTGACAGAATTTCGAGATATGGTAGTTTTTATGAGCCTGCCAAGTCCCTCTACCACCAACAGGAAAATAAGTGGGGATAGAAGGCATCCTTGTCTTAGGCCCCTTCCTGCATGGAAGAAAGGGTTGGTCGCACCATTTAAGAGAATTGCAAATGAGGATGAACTAATGCGGTTCATGACCCAAGAAACAAATTGGTGATAGAAGCCCAAATGAATGAGCAGCAAGTGGATGTAAAGCCAACTGACTCTGTCAAAATCCTTTGAGTGGTCCACTTTGAATACTACTACTTTATGATTTCGAGTGTGAATGGAATGCAGACCTTCATGTGCCAAACCAATGGCATCATGAATTTGCCACTTGTTAAAGAAGCCAAATTGCTCCAAGGAGATATGAGTAGATAGGATGTTCTTTATCCATAGGGCAATGATCTTTGAGATGATCTTATAAATGGTGTTGCAAATAGAGATGGGTTTGAACGCCTCGAAAGAGGTTGAGTTGTTTGATTTTGAAATAAGGGCAATAAAGGTAGTGTTAAAAGGGGCAAGAATTTGTCCTGGAGTCCTGGAGTATTCCACTACCTGGAGGAGGTCGTCTCCCAAAAACTCAAAACAACCCAGAAAGAATTCAATGGGAAGACCATATGGCCCTGGGCTCTTGTCCTTGCTGAAACTATGAAGAACCCCCTTGAGCTCCTCCTTAGAAATTTTAGCCATCGTATCATCATTCCCGTCCTAGTCAATAAAGCACAGGAAATGCAAGGCCACCTACAGGATGGAGTCAATAGACGCCCTTGAGTTGACCTTATATAGGTTTTGAAAGTATATGGTGCCCTCAACAGCTAGATCTTGGAAGGAGCTAGCTTTGGTGCCATCAGATTTTTTGATGGCTCGGGTAGAATTTATGGGTTTTTTGTGATTTCCAAATTGGTGGAAGAATTTGGTGTTCTCATCCCCAACTTGGAGTCAAAGGGCCCTGCTTTTCATCCTCCACTCTTTCTCTATGCAGGAGAATTTTCCTTCATTTTTTCCTCCAAAGAATTTAAGAGATCCCTACTTTGGCTTGACGAGAAACCCGGGGCTTGACCTTCCAAGATGTCTTTGATTTGTTTTTCAGTGTCATCAAGTTTTTGGTCCTTATCCTTTTTTATTATTTCCATCATGGGTTGATGCTTTGGCTCGCTTCAGTTTTTCTTGGAACTGGATTGGAGAGGCCCTTTCTGAAGGAGAGTAAGGTCTCTAGACATCTTTTATTTCCTAGACAAAGGATTGGTCCTCAAACTAGTGTGGGTTCATCTTGAAAGGGTTGGGAGCCTTTTGCATGGAAGATTCTAATTCTAACAATATTGAGCAATGGTCGAAATCCCCTCCAACCATGACCCATTGACAAATTCTTAGATTCATCTGAAGCAATTGTTCAGACATTAGGAATCGGTCCAATCGGTTTTCTATCAGAACCTCACACACTCTATTGTTCTTCCAGGTTGGAGATAATATTACTCATTGTACGTCCATGAGTCGGGATTTTTCGAAAAGATCAAGAAGGAGATCTGACATAGGATCCAAGTGAGAATCTGACCCCCATATTTCATTGGCTCATAGGGTGAAATTTAAATCTACTCCCATAATCACTCTACTTTCCCGAAATACTGGAAGTTGTAATGCGTCTTGCCAAAACATTTTGTTTTCCACATAAGGGCCATACATATTGAGGTAGAGAAAGTTCGTGTTTAGGACTCTAGAGAAGAGATCAATAGCCAGTCCAGATTTGATACACCAGGCATTAAGAATTTTCATGGCGTTGATCTGCCACCCTGTGACCAAACCCCCAGATTATTCAGGTGCATCAGTGGCAAGAAAATCCCACCCTAGCAAGGATGAGGAGAGCACCTGGGAAGCTTTATCCCCTTCTAGCATGGTTTCCTGAATAAAGAGAACCTAGGGATTGTGCAATTCCACGAGGTGGAAGATGACCCATTTTTTGTAGGGTTGGCCAACCCACTGCAATTTAAAGAAAGGAATTTCATTTTTGAACCCTGACTAGGGAAGATGCTCTAAGAGCCCCAATAATAGATTTTTTTTTCCAGCACGAAATTATGAATTTGCTTGCTGTCTCTAGTGAGAGTCGACAAAGGACCCCAGGCCCCTATCGAGGTTGTGATCTGTAGGCAAACTTCCCTCCTGAGCGAGACCCAAAGAGGGGCCCCCACCCTTTTTCCTTGATCAAAGATTATAATTATGCCCCAAGCCAGAGGATTAGACAAGTCGTCTAAGGATTCAAGGGAACGGCGAGGGGAGGAATCTTCCTGGGGCAGCACAATGCTCACTTGTGGGATGGGATGGGATGGGGGAGGGAAAGGGGTCGATGAGTTCATGGAAACCATGGGAGTAGTCAAAAAAGACATGATCGGTGCATTAGAGAGAGAAATGGGAGTGGGAGGGGGGAAGGGTTGCATACCAGAGAATCCATCTAAAATGTTTGGGTCGCCTAAAGAAGTGATCGGTGCTAAAAGTGTTGGACATTGTGGGTTCAGCGCTTCCCGCGAGTTTTGCAACATGGGTTAACCCCCTCCTCGTGGATCCTAACTCCGACGATTGTGGCAGAGACTAACGCCTGCGGGTTCTGGTCTAACGATAATCGTAGTCCAACAAATGGTATCAAGGCGACATGTCTTGAGTTCGAAATGCGCCCGACATGCGCTAGAGGGGAGATTGTTAGACATAGGGTTCAGCGCTTCCCGCGAGTTTCACGACATGGGTTAACCCTCTATCGTGTCAAAAAAGACATGACTGATGCATTAGAGAGAGAAATGGTAGTGGGAGAGGGGAAGAGTTGCATACCAGAGGGTCCATCTAAAACGTCTGGGTCGCCTAAATAAGTGACCGTCGCTAAAGGTGTTGGACATTGTGGGTTCAATGCTTCCCGCAAGTTTTGCAACATGGGTTAACCCCCTCCTCCTAGATCCTAAATCTGACGATTGTGGCAGAGACTAACGCCTGCGGATTTTGGTCTAACGATAATCATAGTCCAACAAATGGTATCAGAGGGACATGTCTTCAGTTCGAAATGCGCCCAACATGCGCTAGAGGGGAGATTGTTGGACATAGGGTTCAGTGCTTCCCACGAGTTTCACGACATGGGTTAACCCCCTCTCATGGATCCTAACTCTGGCGATTGTGATGGAGACTAACGCCTGTGGGTTTTCGTCTAACGACAATCATAGTCCAGCAGAAGGGTGGTCCATGGTTGAAGGGGGGGAAAGGAGGAGCAGTTGAACGGGTGCCCTTGATGTCGATTGATGTAGAGAGATCGCAGCAGTTTTAAGTCCACCTTCAGATTTGGAGAGTCCATTTGCTATTGGGGTGCCTTCTTTACCCAAATACAATGCTTCTTTGATAGAATATAGTCCGCCCCAAGATGCCCATAAGCCCTGCCTCACTTGCATTTGAACAGAACCCCTTCAAAATCTATAGGCTGGTAGAAGGTGTAACGATCTCTTTTGATAGATATGGAGTCTGCCAACCTTTTGGACAGGTTCAATCCCACTAGGATGCACGTCATACCCATGTAGCCACTTTCCAAGAAGGAGAAATATGCTTCATAGAAGAAACCCAGGCTATTCCCTATCTCCCTAAAAACATCATCAGACCATAGGTGTAAGGGCAACCAAGAAGATGAACCCAGATGGGGATTACCTCCATTTTTTTAGAGCACGCATCAAACTCTAATCTCCAGGGTTTTAGATACAAGGCTTGGGGACCACAGAACCAACGCTTCTGAAGAAGCGACTTAGCATCTTCCCCCGAGGATGTAACCCAGGCCAGCCATCCTCCGGCCAGAATCAGACATTGAGGAGAGTACCCAAGTAAACCAGCAAAATTCCAGTGCATCCATTTCCGCAGAATGTCCATTGACATTATTCTGGTAGCAAAGCGCCCTATGACGGTAGAATCTTCCATGAGTTGAAATTCATTCAAATTGATGTTGTCTCCAAGAATAATGTTGTGCTCCTCCAGTTTCTGTTTTACGCATTTCCTCTATTTTCCCGTTGAATCCGTGACAAGTGGGGCTTTTTGGTTACTCGCTGGAGGGTCTGGCAGAGCGTTGTCAGAAACCCCACTTAAAATGGTGAGGTTTAGAAGCCTTCCAATAAAACCCGCTAGTGACCGAGTGTCAAGGAGGAGCGTAGGGAAAAAAGCAAGGAGGGATCGCCGTTAGCGAGGCTTCGTTGTTCTTCGTCGGACGGGGAGGGGGCGTCAGCTAACCGAAAGCGATGAGGAGAAGAGGTCGGAGAAGGGTTTAAGGGACCATCATCTTGAGAGGGCAAGGCGAAAGATGGGGTGATGTCAAGGGGGGCCAGCTAGAGAGCAGTTGTCAACAAGTCAAGAGAAACCGTCCTTTCCTCCATAGCCCCACTAGATCTCCTCGAGGTTTTGGAGTTGCTATCAACCTACAGACAAGATATATCGACGACGGTTGAGGTGATGGAAGCCCAAATCTAGACCCTTTCAAGAGGGTCCTCGGTGTAATCTACGAGATCCTCCTCTTCCATGATCCCTTTTGGGGAAGGTTATTATTATCTACTAACATGGAATTGGAAATTTCGTTGAAGGTTCTTATTATCTATTAAGAAAATATGTAGTAGTCTAAATGTACTATTTTTTTTGTCGTTTTTTTGAAGATATTTGTTAGAAATTCGGCAAGATATTGTTGGATCCGCGTATTTGAGTGGTTAAATCTGTATATTCCGAGTGCTTTGAATTTTTCAGCACGTTGAATCTATTTTTGCATTCAAAAATGCAATTTAAAGAGCAGAAAGTTGTGATTTCATGCAAATTTATGTTGTTGGATTTCGACCAAGAAAACAAAAACATAGAACAATTAGACAACACCATATAAACACATTAAACTTAAAATTTCCATGAAAAATGAAACCCAACTTAAATTTCTCAAAAAAAGTGATATTCAAGTCAATAAAGGAACCGCTGTTAATATGGCCCTAAGATGTAAAGGCTTATTAAATAGAGAGAAAAACCTTTAAACGGAAATTAATTCAATAATTAAATACTTAATTTGTTCCTAATTTAACAATGGCTATGGATTTTGCATCAATTTCTTTATAACTTGGAAACAAGGTTAATGAAACCCTATATAAAAAAAAATGTAAACCATCCAGCATTACTCATGCCATGGCGTATGTCAAATGGTAACTCAAGGGCTTTGGGAAATGAAGCCTTCTTGGTGACCTAAACACTACCATTACTATAACTACTGCTATAATGTATAATATTAAGAGGATTCAAGCAAAGATTCGTGTGTGTCGTATTCATCACGTGAAACCAAATACATATCCATTAGACATGACAACYACTAACACTGAAAAGAAAATAAAAATTTGATGGTTAGCATTGGAAAYGACAATCTGTCTAATCAAGTATAGTATGATAATCCATTACTTATATCAATTAATGACTCATATCAATTAATGACTCAAGGGGGTAAATGAAACCATGGTGGTGATCTAAACACTACCATTAATATAATTATTGCTGCAATGTATAACAATAATAAAAATTCAAGCAAAGATTCTTGTATGTCATATTTATCTCTCATATACAGTAAAACATATATTCACTAGACATGACAAGATTCTTGTATGTCATATTTATCTCTCATATACAGTAAAACATATATTCACTAGACATGACAACCACTAACCATGAAAACAAAATTCAACAAAATTCAAGTTCTAATGATTAGCATGATAAATGACAATCTTTGTCTAATCAAGTATGATAATTATGATATGATAACACATGTAAGTATTGAACTAATACCACAAGATCAGGTTTGTACACAATTGTAGCTTGGATAAAATGCATTTTGTCCCATTATAATTTATATTTTGCGTGCAAGGTTTATGCACTTTAGGTCAGCACATGGAATACATGTCATTTATTTGGCATTGTAGATACATTATTTAAAATAGAAAATAAGAGCCCTTACTATGTGTCATTTATTTCACATTATTTAAAATAGAAGAGCCCTTACTGTGTCATTTATTTCACATTATAGAAACATTATTTAAAATAGAAAAGCCCTTACTATGTGTCATTTATTTCACATTATAGAAACATTATTTAAAATAGAAGAGCCCTTACTATGTGTCATTTATTTTATATTATAGAAACATTATTTAAAATAGAAAAGCCCTTACTATGTGTTATTTATTTCACATTATAGAAACATTATTTAAAATAGAAGAGCCCTTACTATGTGTCATTTATTTCACATTATAGAAACATTATTTAAAATAAAAGAGCCCTTACTATGTGTCATTTATTTCACATTATAGAAACATTATTTAAAATAAAAGAGCCCTTACTATGAAGTGACTCACTTTCTCATCAATGCAGTTTTTAATTATGATAACAAAACACTGCAACTGAACAAACAAATGTATTTTATAATTTTTTAGAATTGTACCATTATTGTCGTTGTCAGCCATGCCATTTTACAATGATATTACTGTTGGGAAACAAGCTACGTTGTATAACAATATGGAAGTATATTACAAGTTTTCAGCCATGCCATTTTACAATGATATTACTGTTGGGAAACAAGCTACGTTGTATAACAATATGGAAGTATATTACAAGTTTTAAAAAAATAACTGTGTAAACACTAGCTTACATGTAAGTTGACTATTGAGTATAATTAAGTGTATAATTAAGAGATTCAAAATAAACTAGTAAGTAAGTCCCATTCTACATTTTTATCATTACATGGGTGTTTGTTGTTGAGCTCAACTTTACATAAATATTCATCTCATCCTAGGTGGCTATTGTGATCTAACTTAATTGTTAAGCTCAACTTTACATCAATATTCATCTTGCCCCAGGTGGCTACCAAGTAAGTGATGTAACTTTATGGCTATGTCCATCCAGCAAGATGTCTACCATATTATATCAGTTATGGTTTAATGAAAAGAGGACCACTAAGTAAGTGATGTAACTTTATGGCTATGTCCATCCAGCAAGATGTCTACCATATTATATCAGTTATAGGTTTAATGAAAAGAGGACTTGAGATGAAATGAATGTTTAAAGTAAACTAAATTGACAATGAAAAGAGGATTAGATTCTTAAATTTAATTATACCATCCCTTTTGGGTGTGGGATGAGAGGCACTCATTCTGCCCTGCTTCCCAGCCACATTTCCACATTTCTGACAGGAATCTTGAAGGAATTTACACCTGAAAATCGCCCCAACCACACTGCAATTTCATCCACCATAAACCACAAACCTAGAGAAAAATTGGGTTTCTGCACTGACCCAGATGACCAAAATCAAAATTCGAATAACAGGAATATGCAATTTCAGCAATGTTGAGGTTGACGGATTCCAGGGGAGATCGCTGGAAATGTGGTGACATGAGTGCCAGTTATCAAACGCCTCCTTTTTGTAGCTTCATGCTGAACAAAAGCTTCTCAACCTGATGTTTTGAAGTTGTGAACTCCACAGATTGAAGATGCTTTAATCTCGCCATACAACAAAGCAATTCCATTTACAGACCACAATGTTGGACCTGTTCAAGAGAAGTTTACATCCTATGATGGACACTCTTTGTCATTCAATGACGTAATAAGATACATTTACCAAACCAAAAGAGAAAATTGGGCCTGTTGTGTCCAATTGCGTTTAAGTCACACCTCCTCCAATCAAGCAGATTATAAAATAAGAAAAATATATTTTCTAGTATTGGCAAGCACCATGAAATATAAAACTCACAATTATAAGCAGCATTATCCAGTAATCACTTTTAAATTCCCCCCTTCGACACATGAGCAGAAAGCATATGGAATAAAACACACACAAACATAAAATAGTGAAAACACAAACTTTAGAAGTAAAGCTCATTTCAACTTTACCGAATAAAATGTGAGGTTAGTACTTCTGCAAGTGTCACAGAGCTTTCCTGATTTCACAAATCAGTTCAGAATTTATCTATATGTAGTTCATTATGCAAGACTCTAATATATCTACAAGATCCATTTCTATCACTCCCTTGAACCTCCAAGACATAACATCAGTGAAATTTTAGACATTCACTGTCAAACCATTGTGAATTTATGTGTTTAAAAGATAAGTATACTATACATATATTATGTTCATTCATCAGTATTTCCTTTGTATGACCATTTGAAGACTTGGAGTCTGGATACCTCCATTTTAATCCCCCAAGACCAAATAGCATTCAAATATTCAGCTCTGCATCCAATAATTATCAACCAGTGGCAATGACTTGGGATGCGCTGCATACACTTTGCGATTTTCAGTTAAATCAGTTGAATCCTCGATAGAAACAGATGATGGAATATTTTGTCACATGTATCATCAGTATCCCTGAAACCCCAAATGTAAAAGTTCTGAATTCCAGTTACCAAGAATTGTTGTCAAATTCTCTTAGAGTGCCTACTTTCTGATAAGTGACCACCATCCTGAAATGTAGCACACAAGCACAGAATATAGGTTAGGGACTCTTATACATTCTATTGAAAATTAAGGCATCCATCTTATATTAATGGAACCTTAATTAAAAAGGAGAGAAGAAAAGAACAACAAAAGGAATATTCCAGAATATAATATCCAATCATCAATGCAGGATAACCAGGTACGTATGGATGCTTTGGTTTTGTGGTCTTCTATAGCATATAGAGGTTGCACTTTTTGGATTTTTTAAAGAAGTATCTATACAAATACGCACTAGGAAAAGCCAAGGATCCTGCTAACCACAACAAACAGAACACCTTGAAAGATGGCAAGTGTTCAAAGGTATGGAATTAGACAATAATTCTGATGACTTTCATCACAGACTATAGTATATTTTTATTTTTAAGACATAAAATGGAGTTGATCTAATGGTTAACCACATAGTTCGTTCCATCTGGAGTCACCAGTCCAATTATTATGGAGCCTGACCAATTTCATACAGAAGAAACAAACACCCTTTAACCTCTAATGCTTTTCAGGAGCTCTAATTTATGTGACTCTCGAAGAACTTCTCAGTGCCCAGTCCGTGAATAAATATAGAATATATGAACAATGTAAATAAGAAGAGAAGAGGTGATAGAAAGCTTTCCAAAAACAGTCATAGGAATCATCAACCTGGTTTTTTATCATTGACATAAAACTGAGAAACGATTTATGATTTACTCACCAAAGGATAGTCAAGATGACGCTAAGCGGTCACTGGCCATTTTACAAACTTCTAGTCTACTTGGCATCATCCTACCTCAGCTTCAAATTTCTTCTCATCTGGCTTTCCTCTTTGGTTAGCATGGGTGAACTAATTGACGACGATCTACATGCTTATTGCCAAAGCTGAGGACTAGGCAGTCCAAATGATGGAGGATGGTCCTAGGCCTAACAGAAGCTCTCTGCTAGGGTTTTGCACAGGACAGCCTGAATGTGAGTTACTGCAGATGTGAGATGTACTAGCCACAATTACTCATCATCTTTTCACATTAACGGCCTGCCTTGACAGCTCTACTGTCATGTGCTAGCCTTTGTGACCTAGCCTAGTCATCATAAGGCTTTAGGGGGCCATATGGCCACTCAATCAACTGAACTTGGTTATGAAGTAGCTTTGCAGGGAACCAGCTTAAAAGGAGGAAACAACGGCAACAATGGCACTGCCAAAGGTTTAAGGCCCCATGCAAGTTTGTGCCCAAAATTTACCACAAGGTAATTCAACTCTTAAGATTGAAATTCCTATTGATAATGTTATTGAGGCCTTAGACAGCACACCCTCTTAGCGTATTCTTTGGACAGGATTCTACCAAAGTCTATATTAAAGGCGAGGGTCAAAGAATCCCGGGAACCCTATTACTGGATATGCACAGTGACCCAACCCTCGCTAAGGGATTTTTTCAGTTCAGATTTAAGGAAGATAGCCATGTTGTTGATGTAGTAGTTTGCAGCCCTTGGATATGTCACAATACCCCTGTCGTGTCATCAAATTGGTATGAAAGTTCATCTACGGACAAAGCTGTATAGCTGTGTTGTCCAGTATGGGTGGAATTCCCAGGGCCCCCTTTGCAGTTCACGGACTTCATAAAACATATATTTGCTCCCATCAAGAAGTTCATCTGTCATGATCCCCAAGGCTTGTTCAATCCTCACCCACAGAGGCAGGTTTTGCCTCAAGGTTGATCTTTCAAAGGATCACGAGGAGTTTGTATACGACTATGTAGGACCATAGGTCATAAGGCAACCAGTTAGATACATTAATTTACCTAACACTTGTTTTAGGTGCCAAAATTCAAACCATAGGATTAAGGACTGCCCCTTGATGGTTAAGGTCGACTCCCCTTGTGCCTCTCCAACTATTTCTCCTAAGACCCAAGCTCAAAAGGCTTCAACCTTTGCCGATGGAAATGGTTGGATTCAAGTGGTAAAGGGTAACGAGGCTCCTTCAGCACCAAAGGCTCCTCCAACTAAGATCTCTGCCAAATCTGGGCTAGGTCTAAACCTATCATCTCAGCCATGAGGAAAGAGCCCTACTACCCCCTGTCACCTAGGGGTAACTAGAGGAGATCATTTTTTCATGATCCACATTGTAGACAGTGGTCCAAGAGATGATGACCAGCATTCTCCACAGACAGCAGCCCCTCAGATGCCTCTCCCTCATCATTGCTCAGCTCATACACTTGATCAGCGTGCTCACTTGATGATGGTGGTCTAGAACACATGAGGTACATTAGCCATTCTTTCATACAAAGTGTTACATTTAATGCATTGGGCATTTAGGTAAGGTTCATGGGTTGAATTCAGATAATGAATCATGATGCTTGGAAGTTATGCTTTTTGCCTTATTTCACCTTGGTGGCCATCATATGTATTCTAGTCAAGTGTTGTCACTCTTGGGGAAAAGGGGTACTATTGGGAGGCTTTAATAGGGGTAACATATGCATACCTTTTCTATACTTAACACTTTCCATCCATATTCCTCCCGCTGTCCTACCTTTTGGGAATGGCTGTTACATGTATCCCAAAAAGGTCTGTACTTCATTCTCCTATGAAAAGAAGGGGCTTGAATGCCCGAGGTTGATGCAGCTGGTAAAAATAATGGAAAGAGCATGTTATAAATTCAAAATGAAAAAGAAATAAAGGGATATGAATGATAAATCAAAAGCCAAGTTAGCTTGAGCTCTACCCCCTCACTATGAGGCCATCGCCCCTAGTCCCGATGCACTAAATGCATATCTAAAGAAGGAATTAATTGAATTCAGATGTAATAAATGCATAAACCTGAAAAGGGGTTTTCAAAGCAATTAATAAATATCAAAAGGCAAGATAGAGGTGGAAAGAAACAATGCTGAGGAAAGGGTAACTCAATGCACCAAGCGCTCCCTCTACAATGACACTCATGGAGATGGACATCACACATGGCCTTGCATGTCAATGACACCATGACCATGAAATAAACCCCATGTCACAACACTCATTCACACTTACACTTTGATGGGTTTCTCAGGAAATACTCCTCTACTTGGGTATTGGCACACCCAATAGGGCTTTATGATGGTCCTCCCATACCTAAACTTGGCAAATTGCATAAATTCATAAGCTAGTGTGAAGTTTGAAGAAGATACCTAATGTGAATTATTTACATGGCTTTTGCATTAACTTGTGACTCACTCTTTATGATTCTAATGACTCTTGTATCCATGATGGTTGGTCTCACTTGATTCTTTGAGCCCTTGCTTAATGATGATGCACCCTTTGAGATGGTCCTTTGGAGGATGTTCACGATGCTTCTCCCACACTTCATGATGACATTGCACACTATATGCAGGTCGTTGCACCCTTGATGATGGAGCATTGGGTCATGTGATTAATTGGCATGCTTCTTGACACTCTCCGACACCTCTTGGACCTTGGACGTTGCACCTGGGAGCTAGGGTGTTGCACCATGAGCCTAACGTGTCACTGTGAGGGAAAGGAATCCCCCACCATGGACGTTGCACCCTTTGAGGACATTGAGGCTTGGTTTAATGACATGGCATATGTTGATGATAGTACACCTCTTGGGAGAGTTCCTAGATCCTTTTCCCTTGATGATGTCATACCCTAGCTTGAGGACGCTGCATATTTGGGGAGAGACCTAGCACTTGTGATGAGGGGTTGGCACCTTTTGATGAGGAGATGTGACCTTCTTGATGAGGAGGCATGACTTTTGACGATACTTTGCACCTTTTGGGGAGAGACGTGACTTTTGGAGCCTTTGTACCCCATTAGAGGATGACGTCACCCTTTTGGAGCTTCCTACACTCACACGTGTGGCCTTTTA
>JASDQU010240744.1:50832-65931 GCA_032191745.1 Picea mariana
GAAGTTTGAAGAAGATACCTAATGTGAATTATTTACATGGCTTTTGCATTAACTTGTGACTCACTCTTTATGATTCTAATGACTCTTGTATCCATGATGGTTGGTCTCACTTGATTCTTTGAGCCCTTGCTTAATGATGATGCACCCTTTGAGATGGTCCTTTGGAGGATGTTCACGATGCTTCTCCCACACTTCATGATGACATTGCACACTATATGCAGGTCGTTGCACCCTTGATGATGGAGCATTGGGTCATGTGATTAATTGGCATGCTTCTTGACACTCTCCGACACCTCTTGGACCTTGGACGTTGCACCTGGGAGCTAGGGTGTTGCACCATGAGCCTAACGTGTCACTGTGAGGGAAAGGAATCCCCCACCATGGACGTTGCACCCTTTGAGGACATTGAGGCTTGGTTTAATGACATGGCATATGTTGATGATAGTACACCTCTTGGGAGAGTTCCTAGATCCTTTTCCCTTGATGATGTCATACCCTAGCTTGAGGACGCTGCATATTTGGGGAGAGACCTAGCACTTGTGATGAGGGGTTGGCACCTTTTGATGAGGAGATGTGACCTTCTTGATGAGGAGGCATGACTTTTGACGATACTTTGCACCTTTTGGGGAGAGACGTGACTTTTGGAGCCTTTGTACCCCATTAGAGGATGACGTCACCCTTTTGGAGCTTCCTACACTCACACGTGTGGCCTTTTAAGAGGACGTTGTCATGTTTTAGAATTGCATCTTTATCTTAGAGACATTTTGGGAGGTCGGCCTAAGACCTATCCATCTTGTATAATGTATTTTTATGTTTTAGGGGATTCTTAGAGAGGAGAAGCACTTGGTTTCCTCATATATATAAAGGGAGTGCTACCTCATTGTAAATCATAACACAACTTGTGGAGAATCACTACTACTCTTCTCTTCTTTACTTCTCTTTCACTATGGATGACTTATGCGCCTTCTTTGGATGCTTTTCAAGTTTTGATGGATGATTTTCATGGTTAGGGTTTCATGAATGCTCATTGATTTACCTAGTAAGTGCTCTTTCTAAATATTTTTTGGTTTATTTCTTGAATGTATTAAGTGTTAATGTGTTTATCAAAGTGGTGATAGTGCATGTTACCTTGTAGCTCTCTTGAATAAATTTTATCTTGAAACCCTAGGAAGGTTTGTAGTTAACTACCTTCCCTTGTTATCAATAGGGTAAATTTCTAGGGTTTGTAGTGGACTACCCTAGGTGTTTTCCTATAGGATAGAGTTCTAGGGTTTGTAGTGGACTACCCTAGGATTTTATCTAGGATCCATCTTTGAGCTTGTCAAAAGGCATAGAACGATTCCTAGGGTTTGTAGTGGACTACCCTAGCTTTCTTTCTATTGGTTAATCCTTAAGGGTTGTAGTGGACTACTTTAGGGTTTAACCAAAGCTCACCTTTGTCTCCCAAGAAAGTTCATGCTTTGACCCCATATGCTCAAGAGTAAACGACACTAGTCTTTCTCTCTTCTACCAAGTTCTAAACCCTAATTTCTCCCTTTCCTTTGTTGTCTTAGGGTTAGATTAGGATTTGTTGCACTTTCCCTCAATTTTCAGCCATAAATGTGCTTGACGTCTAGGGTTTTACTAGTATCTTTCACCTTGAGATACATCTTGACATCATTTATTGCATTGTTGTTGTAATCTTCACCCCTTGGTGCTTGATGTCTTGTATCTTTTAGACCTATTCCATTCCATTTACATTTCAGCAAGTGATTGTTACTAAACCCTAATTTTAACTTGCATTTTCAGCCCTAACTTGTTGCATGATTAACTTGTTTCAAGGGATGACTTATTTTGCTGTTGTAACTTGACATATTGCTAAAGTAATCATCATTAATACAATTTTTATGGCAGACATAGATTTTCTCTTGGTTATTAGTGCTTGGGGTATCTCTTTGACTTATTTGACTTGCTTAATATAAATCTGGAAATTGCTTCATCAAACCACCTTGTACTTGTGAAACCTGCGCAGAGAATCTAGCTAGAAACAATGAACACAAAACTTGCAAAGTTGTGAGAAGAAGAGAAGAATTGGAGAGAAAGAATGAAAGAATTGTATTCCACACTAATCCACACTCCAAGAGTGAATAATTTACAATAGATATAAGCTACATGCTCAAACTAATGTGCCATAGTAGTCTTCTAGAGAGATGTGGACATAGTAGTCTTCTAGAGAGATGTGGACATACACTGACAAAAACCTGAGTGAACTGCCAACTAGTCCTAGTTAACCAGCCATGCAGTCATCAGTTAACTGGCTCACACAAGTGGAGTGGTGAKAATCACATGCATGCACATGTGGTGCGCCCTCCTAGCCTCATGCATGTCAAGTGCGCCCTCCTGGTGATGATCCCAAGGTGAGCATGTAACACTTGGTGATAATACCAAGGTTTCCATGCAAGACTTGACTCCACTATTCTAACTGAAGTACAACTAAGTAATGACTGAAGAGGAGGTGGTACCCTCATCTAGGGGAGAATATTCTCATCTAGGGGAGAATATCTTAGACCAAGGGCACTCTCAACATAGACTAATAAACTTAGGAAAAGAAATACTAGGTGGGTGTGTAATATCTCCAATACCTCCCCGGAACACTACTAGGGAGTACACAATGAATGGGCCCCAGCAAGAAGCCATGTTAGGTACCCATTTTACAATGAATCTAAGAAACATAGGACAACTGAAAAAGAGGAAAGACGGAAAACCACATGGGAACAACCCCCCCCCCTCGAAACACAATGTTGACTAGGATTGCTTCTTTGCAGTTGAGTTCTTCATTCCAAGGAGACCTCGCAAATGTGTCAGTTTCTGCTCGGTGAAGTTTTTGTTGAAGATGTAGAGATGTATGTATGGATCTGATGAAGTAAATGCACCAGTGAGATGTTTGTATCTATCCACTTACTCCAATTGGAAGGAAGAAGATCAAAATCCCCTTCATTCATGGCAGTTTTCCAATACGGATTCCCTTCAGCCTCTACATAGGTCGGAGGGTCAAATGCCAGAACCATGTAGCAATGCAAGGGCATTACTGGTTTTGTGGCCATGAGAGCATCTGGAGCCTCCTCAAATTGGGATCTCGTCCTTCTAGGATCGGTAGGATCATCCGCAATATCACCGGCTGTCGGTAGAATGGACTGTGCCCATTTGGGTCTTGGTTCTAGATTGGCACATGCATGCTCATGTACTTCCGAATCAAATTCAAAAATCAGATTTGAAATCTGATCCAAATGATAGGATGTATCATCTCTGTGATCTGCTTCAAGAGGAAGCAAAGAAGTTTATGCATGTTGTTCCTGAGATGCATGCAGGGGACTTTCTGCAACTCTGAAATTTGCTTCAAGAGGAAGTTGGGAAGCTTGTTCCTCCAGTAGCTTTTCTATGGCCTTTGTCTTGGCATTCTCTAGCATGCATTCTTCATGATCATCCTTGTTTTCGAATAGGACCTCCAATTTGGTCCATACTTTGTCTAGAGTTGAGAATGATTCAACATGAAGTAGTAATTCAGGAGAAATTGACAGGCAAATAAGTCCAAACGACATATTTTGTCTATTGAGAAAATGAGATTTCTCATTAGTGGAATTGGGCTCTGCTTCAATTCCCATAGTTATTCAATATAATCCTTTGCTTCTGAGAAGAAGTAGAATCTTTGGCTTCCAATCGAAGTAGTGGGGCAAGAATGGCGGACGACGAAAATTCCATCCTTTGTAATTGCTTCAATCATTTGTACCTGCAAATGATTGTTTGTGCGCATTCTTCCTAGCACCTGTGGGGTCTGATACCATGTGAAATTGTAGTGAAACCCGCAAAGAGAATCTAGCTAGAAACAATGAACACAAAACTTGCAAAGTTGAGAGAAGAGAAGAATTGGAGAGAAAGAATGAAAGATTGTATTCCAAACTAATCCACACTCAAAGAGTAAATAATTTACAATAGATATAAGCTAATGAGCCATAGTAATCTTCTAGAGAGATGTGGACATACACTGACATAAACCCAAGTGAACTGCCACCTAGTCCTAGTTAACCGACCATGCAGTCATCAGTTAATTGGCTCACACAAGTGGAGCGGAGAGAATCTCATGCATGCACATGTGGTGCACCCTCCTAGCCTCATGCATGTCAACTGTGCCCTTCTGGTGATGATCCCAAGGTGAGTGCGCCCTCCTGGTGATGATCCCAAGGTGAGCATGCAACACGATGATAATACCGAGCTTGCCCTGCAAGACTTGACTCCACTATTCTAACTAAAGTACAAATGAGTAATGACTGAAGAGGAGGTTTCACCCTCATCTAGGGGAGAATATCTCAAACCAGGGGTGCTCTTAACATAGACTAATAAACTTAGGAAAATAAATACTAGGTGGGTGTGTAATATCTTCAATAGTACTTACCTTGATTACCTTGACCTGGTGATGGTGTGTTTGAGTAACCAATAAAGGAGACCGTAGAATTGATTCCATCTTGCTATAGGATTCCTTGAGGTTGCTAGGGAATCCTCCCTTGTGTTGGATCCATCCTTCACTAAAATGAGGGAAGTGATTTGCTAAGGTGACAGTGGCAACACTTCTTTCCCCCCTTGTGAAAGGATTTGCACAAAGGTGCTAGATTTTGTGATAACAAGCCATTTTCTCCTCTTAGGTCACCTCCTCCCACAAGGAGTTGGGGGCACAAACAACCTAGTCTCCAACTCCAATTTTGAACCCTCATGCCAATGATGGGGTTGAGGATGTGCAAAGAAATCCAAAGAAAAGTACCATGGATGCATGGGTCACGATTGTTCTCTCTTAAAAGAATATTATTTCTCCAAACCCTTACCAAACTTTATTGGATGTTGAAAGTAAGGAGATGGATGTTCATGTTGAAGGTTTTGGGTGAAGTGTGTAATATGTATCTTGGAATGTTTGTGGTCTTACAAACACTATTAGGAAGACCATGGTTTGGAGAGTTCATTCACTGGCAAATTTAGACATCTTCTGTCTTCAAGATGTTAAAGTTGTGTTTTTTTGTTAAGCACAACTCTTAATTACATTTCGCTTGATGTTGTTATTTTTCACTTTAAGCATGAGCAAGGTAGAGACATGGTGGCTACTCTTGTCTCGCCAAATCTTGTAGCGTATGTAATTGTGCACGAGGTTGCTTGACCCCACACATAAAATACTTGGCTTACCTAACTTTAATGATTCTAATGACGTTGATGGTCAAGCGACTTTTTGATATTGGCTAGTTGAATGCCTCCTAGAAATACATTACCTTTATGGGCCTGAGACTTTAACAATATTGAATATCGAGAGGATAAAGAGGTATTGAATCCCATTCGTATGCCCCTAAGGAAATGAACAATGTGGGTTCTGGAATGGTGTTAAAGATAGACTTGGCCTATATGACTCTAACAAGTTTCGAAGGAACAAATTGTTTGAGCTCCAATTCACTTGGTCTAATCTCAGAGCAAGTTCAAAAAGAGTGATGAAAAGGTCGGACAACGCCATGTTGTCAAAAGTTACTCAAAACATAATTCTTTTTTCTTTCACTATGGTGGGGAAAGGCCTGTGCAAATGTTGGGGGAACTTACCCTCTCTGATCATCAACCCATTGTTTTCTCCATTCCTTTGGGAGCTGCTAAGATGAGAATGTTGAAAAAAAAATATATGTTCAATGTCTCGCACCTCTAGCACCTATCATGGGTTGAGGCCGTTAAAAGTATTTGGAACCCATTGCTCAAGCTAAGGGGCAATGATGGGTGGATTAAGTGGTGGAATGAAGAAGAATTTGTGCCATAGTGCTACCAAAGAAGAATTTGAAGAGCTATCTCTCTCCCTTTAGTCACTCCTTATGATGAAGCCCTTTCAACAAAAATGGCTAAGCTCAAGAATTTTTTGAATGTGGATGAGATTCCTAGAGCTTGTGAAGCTCAAATCTAAGCTTGACTCGAGTGGCTTAGAACTAAGGATTGGCCTACAAAGGCCCTTTTCAAATCCATGGCTTCTAAGGAAGCTATTGACTGACTTGCGGCCCTTGTGAAGCCCAATGGCCAAGTTACTAAGCATGAGGATATTGAGCAGGGATTCATTAACCACTATCGCATTGTTTTCTAGTCACAAGGGTTGACGGAGGAATGTAGAGTGGAGATGCAATCATCTATTGACATTGTACCCAATTGGTTGTTTATTGTGTGATCACAAGTTGACTTTGACGCCTTGATGGTGATGGTCGATGACAAGTCTCCTGGGCTTGATGGATACCCTTTTGAGTATTACAAAGACGTGTGGGAATTTGTTGGGTTCGATCTCCTAAATGTGTACAAGGAAGATGTCTACAATAAATCTTTGGGAGAACTTATCAACAAAGGTTTGATTAATTTTATCCAGCCCAAAGCTTATTACCAATTAGCAGTTGATTACTCTGTTGAATATCTCTCACAAGATTCTAACCAAAGAACTTGCTCTGTGGACCAAGTATTCTTATTGATGATCATTTGACCTAAAAGGAGAGGGTTTATCAAAGGTTGTTTTATCTTGGACAATGACATTATTGTTTAGGAGGCCATGGAATGGTCTAGGTACCTAAGCTTGAAAGCCTTGTTCATCACAATTGACTTCGAGAAAGTTTATGATCAAATTGAATGGTTTGTCATCCTGGTGATGCTCAAAGCCTTAGGTTTTGGCCATTTCTTCCTCTATGTCATGGACACTTGTTTGTAGACGTAGTATCATGCCTCTCTATTAACCAAGCTAATTCAAGGGAGATTGGCACGTTCAAGTCAATTGGGCAAGGCTTCACATTAGCATCAACATCGTATGTTATCACAAACATCTGAACATCCGAACATAAAGACGATGAGGGGGGATTGTTGTTGAGCGCGGGGTTGCCCTCAAGGTAACCCGAGCGAGCCCCCGAAGAGTGCAAGTGTGCCTACCGACAAAGGTTTTGGGTTATCTTCTTTACCGCGAAGTATTGCAAGGACTTATTAAAGGCATACCCTTACCTCACTCAATCGTTGGTCAATTGGTTTAACAAGCATTTCACACATGACTCGTTCATGTCCATTTTGGAAGAGAAGGAGACAATGGATAATACAATGGATTGCCTCCAGATTTCCAATATTGCTTTGACTTCCAAACTATAGATGGCTAAGACTCGGTGCACCACATTGTACCTCCCGATTGCCTAGTCAACATGGTTTGGTCATGGTTGAAACCTAGCCAAGTTTTTAAATTTCCAAGCATCCCCTTTTTGTTTTAAGCATTATTGAAAGCATTGTGGGAAGTGATTCTGCAAAGGATAGCCAAGAAAGTGGACAAGTTGATTACTAATCCAATGATGTTGGCATCTCAATTATAGATTTGTTCTAAGGTCCTTGTTGCCACACATGTCTATTATTCTTCATGTTCAGTTCCCTTTGCTATGACGTTTCATAGGCTCGAGAAACTCCTTAGAGACTTTCTTTGGGCCAACCTTAAGAAAAAACAAGCTCCAACCATGTCAACTAAAGCCTATGTTACATCCTCAAAGACTAGAGGGGATGGGTATGATTGAATCCTTCCAATGAGTTCAAGCCTTGTGTGCAAAGCAATGTTTTAGAGCGGAAGAGGGAAATGAAAGTTGGAAGGTACAACTGCAAAACTATAATTCCCATGGTACTCCACTAGGTAAAAGGAGATGGAGCAATGTGGACCTACAAATCCTTCTTCTAACACTATTTCGGGCAAAATCAAAGGGTCATTTGTGGCGCGGAATATATGGAAAGATTAGGAGGTCATTAAACCTCTCTAACCTAGAAAAGTGATTCATTGAGCATCGAGTTGTCTTTTAATGAACAATGCATATAGTGTCCACCTCTTGTGTAGTATAATGGTAAATATTTGGTAAAATCCCCCTAAGTTTTTATCCAAGTGCTTATCTACGAGGGGTATCATCAAGGCTAGGGACCTCTTTTTTGTTCATAGCACAAATTGGAAGCTTTTTCCTACCTTGAAGGATAAATTCAATTTAGCTAACATGGACAAGTTGATTATAGAGCATGTGAAAGAACTTATTCCAGATGACTGGTTTCTCAAGATTGGCCTACAAGCCCCAACCACCTGGTGGCAAGATTGGAGGTGGAATAGCTCCAAATGTTTAAAAAAAAAACATACAGCGGATGGTTATTATTGGTTGAGTACAAAGCATGTTTTGAATGTTTGGCCTAACAAAGTCTAGAAGACACCCTCTAAGTGGAGGACTTGGATGTTTTGTCTTTAGACTATCTAGAAGCCATATATTGAATTGAAGAGGCATTTTTTGTCTATTTCTTTGATAATGGGTGACCTTTCTCTTGGCCAAAAACTTCAATATCTAGGAGTGACCCAACCCAAGTGTTGTTGTTGCTTTTGTCACAAGGAAGACATTGTTAAACATTTTTTTGGTCTTAACCTTTTGCTAAATCAACCTAGGAGTGGGCTTCAAGCCTCTATAGCTAATCACTACCTTCCACCATCACCTACAAGTATACCCTTCTACATTTGTTTTAGTTTTTCCCTTTTGCTAAATCAACCTCAAAGTGGGCTTCAAGCCTTTGTAGCTAATCAGTACCTTCCACCATTACCTAGAGGTCTACCCTTGAGCCATCGAGTTACACACAACATAGAAATTAGTTACAATAGAAATCTTCTTTTTCATATGGAAAAAAAAATTAAAAATGTTCAACGTTGAGGCAAGTTTACCTCGTATGATGGTGCTCTAATATGTGGTAACCTACACTTGCAGATCTAGGTGCAAGCTAGCAAGGTGGAGCCTGAGCTAGGGCATCATTGTAGGCTTTTGAAACACTAGGGGGTGGCTAATGTAATGTGGCCATAATCATGGAATAAGACCCACTTGGCAATTGGTGGGTAATAAATAGGCCCACTACGTAGTTAGAGATAATAAATATAATAACAAGGGGTAGTTGGCATAGACTCCCAGGAATGCTCATGAGAAAGTATATGTACACATTAGTATCATTGTATTGAGATATGTGGGATGTTGATGATTGTATTGTAGCAAGCATGGCTTGTGGAGTGATTCCTTCCATAAGGAATATTTGATGGTGTTACCCTACCTTAAGGGTTCTCTCTATATTCTTGTGTTTATCCTTGTATGGATGTATCCGATTATTCTAAAGTTAAAGGTTCATCTTTTAGCTTTTATTTAAAAAGGTTTACTACAAGCGGTATTAGAGCTCTTTCTTGGGCAAGAAAGTGGAAGAAWTTTTATTTTTATTTTGCATAGATTTTTCAAGGGAAAAGGAACGACCATGACACTCTAATCCATTCCAGTAGCTTTTTRTGTAGAAGCTGAAGAAACCAATTACAAATTTGAGTTCCTCTGACAAAAATACCCAATTTTAAAAAAAAATTGTTCAAATCAAAATCAGGAAAGTGAAGATATTGCAGATTCAAAATTAGCGTTTCTAGGATTTTTTCGATAACGACCACGGATATTGCAGAGCATATATCTTTTGATGGAGCGCTCGGATTGAAGCCAGACCAAATCCAGGTGAAAGCATGCTTCAACAACCTAAATTTGACATATTATATGACATACTTCTAGGCCATATTGAATAAGTTACAACCATTTCAAATCACTGACTCAAAACCCTAACCACACAAAGGAGATCCATTGAAAAGTGAATTATTTCTTCAAAACCCTAGCTCTATTGAAAGTTTTTTCCAAGCAATATGTTTTTTTTACAAGCAAATTTAATGATCTTAGTATTGAATAATACATAAATTGGTCGAAGTCAAATTTTCCTACTTGTTGGAGATTCAAAATAAGATTTAATTTAGAGGAGAATGCTACCAGATGGGGGCAATGGCRTAACTTGGGGAAGATGTTGAGCCTTTCTGATGACAAATATGAAAAATTACTTTTAGACCGGTGGTCTCATGCCGTGGAGAAGGATACACAGAACAATAAGGGTTTATTTTCATGTGAAAACTTCCTATTACAAGTACATAGATGTCTTCACTAGGAGGAGGTCATTGTTTCTATAAGCCCTAGTAGCAAACATAATTTCATTAATGCTGACTTGGCTAAAGGATTGCATGTCCCTGCAAAGCATATCCTGAACACACAAGTTGAGGGTGAGAATGTTCAAACTTTTAAAGATTTGAAGGTTACTATGGATAAATTATGTTTTGCATTTCGATTTTCATGCTATAGATATGGAGGATGTGGATATTATTCATGGATATCCTTGGATAGACTCAGTTGGTATGGTTACTATTAATGTGCAAAAATATTTACGAAGATTTGGTACAAGAAAAAGAAAACAATATTGTTGGATATTTCTCTTAGTCAACAAAAAGAGCAAAAAGGTGACACGTGAAGAAGTCCTTGTAGGGACACTGATTGCAATACCTACAAACACATCAGATAACAAATCCGAAGCTAATTGAGAAGAGGAGTCCACAGTATCACCTGAATGAGAGCC
The DNA here is from genome assembly GCA_032191745.1 of Picea mariana. Classification (NCBI taxonomy): domain Eukaryota; kingdom Viridiplantae; phylum Streptophyta; class Pinopsida; order Pinales; family Pinaceae; genus Picea; species Picea mariana. The sequence continues at coordinate 61,321 of JASDQU010240744.1, forward strand.
CCAGGAAGGGCATACCAAGGAAGAAGAATCTATAGAACTGCATGACTCGAAGGAACACAACGTTGAATGATCAAAGATAGAAGAACCAATAGCTAAGCGTGTTGCATATTGCCACCCACACCACCATGAGAGACAACAGTCATTAAGGAAGGCCATGAGCGTTAGCAAACTTACTATGGACCAACATGGAACCAGAAAGGACTCGGAATAGAGGTACATGGTAGAACAAAACCAAAGCATGGGGATATCAGAATAGCACAAAGACAACAAGACGCCAGAGGACGAACCATTACCAAGATCTAGGAGGCAAGGAAAAAGTTGGAACCCATGTCCACATTTCACTAGGATGGATGGATGCCCGTACTTGGTACCAATGGACTACATTGCTTAACAAATCCTATTATATGGTTTCCAGTCATGTTTCAAAAATGAAACATGAGAAGGGGAATGGAATGCAATGTACCTAGGGAAGACAATATGGGTTACCTACGGAGGTTGTAATGTACCTAGGGAGGATAATATGAGGTACCTAGGGAGGTACCTAAGGGGATACCTAATGTAATGTGACCATAATCATGGAATAAGCCCACTTGATAGTTGGTGGGTAATAAATAGGCTCACTAGAGAGGAAATAATATAATAATGAGGGGTAGTTGGCATAGACCCCAAGGTATACTCATGAGAAAGTATATATACACATTGCTATCATTGTGTTGAGATATGTTGGATGTTGAGAATTTTATTGTAGCAAGCATGGCTTATGGAGTGATTCCTTCCGTAAGGAATATTTAATGGTGTTACTCTACCTTAAGGTTTTTTTCCATATCCACAGTTTCATTCTTGTGCAATTGCATTTTATTATTTCTAAAGCCAAGGGTTTCATATCTTTCTCTATTAAGATTCACTATAGAGGTACCCAAAAGGAATAATTAATGTAATGTGGCCATAATCATGGAATAAGGCCCACTTAGTATTTGGTGGGTAATAAATAGGCCCACTAGGTAGTTAGAGGTAATACTATTGGATTTTTAATAACTCAAAAAGTGTATAGCAAAGTACTATTAATGGCAACAGTGAGTAAAAGATATCTGGGTGCATATGGAGAAGGCATGTCTGACATGTGTGCGGGTCTGTACAGCAACAAGGCAACCCTCCTCCACCAGAGTTCTGTACAGAAGTACAACAGCTCCGTACAACCCTCCTTCAGAAATTCCATACAACAACAATGAGGTCATAGGAGCATTTATGGAGAGAGAGAGAGAAAGAGGATGCATGCATGCCAAAAGCATGAATACGCCATCCTCAGTCTAGTTCTAGTTCAGAGGCCTTTTATATTCAGCAATTCAATTCTATTTTTGGTTTTTCTTTAGTTAGTATTTGCATGAACAATTAGAGGACGCAATTTTCTAGTTAAGCAAGGCGCTCATGCATGTGGATTCCACTCTAAGTTAGGACGTAGATATATAGGAGGATGTATGCTTGCATGCCTCGGTTCATCTCCAATAGAGGCGCACTTCACTTAGGCTCATCTTATCCATTCAATGAAGGAAATTTACGGTTAGGGTTTAATAATTCCAGTTAAGGCACCATACCGTGGTGCATGTATCTATATTCTTTTTCAACTTCAAATCTGTAAAGAAGGTGGAGGATAGAGTTTTTTTCGTTCAACAGCTAGCAGTTTAGTGTTTCCCTGTAGCAAATTTTCATGTTCAGAATTAATGAAAAATAGTGATGAGTTTTGATAGTTAGTTATTGTAGTATACCTAGGGAGGTAATATGGGGTACCTAGGGAGGTACCCAATGAAATGTAGTATACCTAGGGAGGTAATATTGGGTACCTAGGGAGGTACCCAATATTACCTCCCTAGGTATACTACAGTTATTGAGTTTTATTATTTGTTTTCTACACACTGTGTTTAGAGATTCTAACATTTATTACTGAGAGCTACTTTGAGAGGTCTTTTAGGTTCAGTTGTTTAGTTTCTTGCAGGAATTATTTTACAGTGCAGAATTATTTTACAATGTAGAATCTGTTTAACATGGCCTAGAAAACTTTACAAATAAATATAATAATAAGGGGTAGTTGACATAAACCCCATGAATACTCATGAGAAAGTATATATACACATGAGTATCATTGTATTGAGATATATTGGATGTTGAGGATTGTATTGTAGCAAGCATGGCTTGTGGAGTGATCATTCCTATCTTAAGGGTTATTTCTATATTCTTGTATTTATCCTTGTGTGAATGTCTTTGGTTATTCTGAAGTTAACGGTTTATCTTTTATTTTTTTATCTACTAAGGTTTACTACAGCTTCAGGGTTCTCTAGCTAATCACTCCCTTCCACCATTACCTAGAAGTCTACCCTTCTTGGCAATAAAATCCCATGGGCCATCGAGTTACACACAACATAGAAATTAGTTACAATAAAAATTTTCTTTTTCATCTAGAGAAAAAGATTGTGTACTTAAAAACGTTCAGCATTGAGGAAAGTTTACCAGGTATGATGGTGCTCTAATATGTGGCAACCTACACTTGCAGATCTAGGTGCACGCTGGCAATGTGGAACTTGAGCTTGGGCTCTTTGTAGACTTTTGGAAAATTGGGGGCTGGCTCCTTGCACCATAATCCTCTAGATGCTCAATTACAGCGTAGTTCAACCCATTCCTGCGGGTATGGGAGTTGCATGTGCCATATGGTTGGTTGTCTTGTTTGTGATTGCAAAGAGCCCCATAGTAGGGAGCACCATAGCTAGCCACCTCCTCCCTAGCCCAATAATGATGAGTTCCCTCAACTGGAGTTCGCCATTTCTATGGAGAAGTTCCCTGAGCAGAAAGATAATTATGGACAGGACCATATCCCCCTGCTAGCGAGCATACCAAGAATGGTTGGGGCCCAAAATTGATGAAGATCCTCGACTAGACACAGGGATTATACCTACCGCCCCTTGATTCCCAGCTTTATGTTGGTCAGCCAGCCTTTATGTTATTGTTTATGATGTTGATGTTGGTGGCCCTTAGTGCTTGGACAATTGTGTTTTTTCTTATAGGCCCTTACGGAATGGACATTATCAGTTTTTCACATCAGCCCTTGAGGCAATCCATAGACATTAGATTCTATGCTCACGATGTTGTATAAAATGCCATGTACATATCATTTTATTAATGGTTAAAAGCTAAGTCACCTGACACGTCCAAAAGGGGCCAAGTGTCTGTATCTACGGTGTCCACGTGAAGACACGCTATGGTACGTGTTGGACACTTGATCAAGCCTTGTCAGGGTTTTGAGACACGTGTCCTGTGTAAAGCATCGTGTGGGAGATAAAAAGGGTTTTGTTTTGTGACTTTAGTTGTTCATTTGACTTTTGAAGAGCCCATGATAGGTTTGTGGAGGAAGTTGACACCGTTTGCATCGATTGGAAATCAGATTTCACCAGCAGAACTTGGATTGGGCATAGAGGAAGAGGAGGATGGAGGACAGGAAAGTGGTAGTGATGTTGATTATGACATGGAGGAGGACTATTGACACTGACAGTGACTCTAATATCTATGAGATATGAGATTCCTACTTATTTTGTATCTAGATTCTACTCTATTTTGTATTTTGGAGTGGAATTCCCTCAGCATCTATGTAATACATTTTTATTTTGATGACTTAAAGACTAAAGTTAATGAGAAATCTGCAAACTGTTATTTAGTATTTATGGTTCATTCACATTGGTTCTAAGTTCTAATGTTACATGTATCATATCATTGTATAATTTGTATCATGTATCAATATGTCTATGTTCTATGAGTATGATGTTTAGAGTTTGATTGATTTGTATGGTGTATCTTTTTCGGAGTTCATGATGCATCACTGATATATATATATATATATATATATATATATATATATATATATATATATATATATATATATATATATCAGTGATGCATCATGAACTCCGAAAAAGATACATCATATTAAAATTTAATATATAATTATATGTATAACGTGTCCCCCGTGTCCTGATTTCGGGGGTCGTCGTGTCCGTATAGTTCATTGATATATCACTGATATATATAGTTCATGATGTATCATTGATATATATATATATCAGTGATCTAAATCACCTGACACGTCCAAACCCCCCCTCGTGTCGCAAATCCTACGTGTTGGACACCAAACGGCAGGACACGTGTCGGATACTCATTTAGAACGTGTCATGTTCACAAGACACGCGTGTCTTGAAAATAGGACACGTGTCCTGCTCAGAAAAGGACCCTGGCTCATGTTTTCTCATGCAAGTTGCAGCTGTGAGGTGTTTCAGTGTGAAACTAAGGGTTATTTGGCCTTACTAATTCTATTTAAAGAGGTCCCCACCCCCTCCATTTTACCCGCCCTAGTAATTAATGGTAATATTAAATTCTTAAAGTAAAAGGATGAAAATGAAAGATAAAGGAGAATGTCAATTGTTTCAGGATGTTTGAGAGTGGTTCCAACCTCATTGGACTTCATATGGAGAAAGTAGAATTTTAGGTCCCATTCAAAATTCAACAGACTTAACGGTTTTCAGGATTTCAAGATTGGCAGGATTGCAATGTTTCCACTGGATTCTATCATGT
>JASDQU010240744.1:77711-94495 GCA_032191745.1 Picea mariana
TAAAACACGCGAACTACATTGCCCACGATTCACTTTAAGGCACTAGTCTCAATTTTCACACTCAGCAAAGCCACGGGCTTCATTTTCAATTTGGTTATCTACTTAATTTAAATGAAACTTGCATATAACAATTGTTTCTCAGTATCCTTTTGATGCAAGTATATGCTTATTGATTATATATCGTGGTGAATGTTTATTTCATGTTTTATCAGTTTATGATTGATGGTTTAAAAGAATAATAAACTCCTAGATTTCATTTTTGTACTTAGCATATTTCAAAGCCTTAGTATATTTGTTAGGGACTACCCCCCTTGGCTTCGCTAGAAGTTGGCCTAGACGGAGGAGTCGGGAATCAGGTGACAGCACCTTGACTCGAGACTTGCCCCCAAGGACACACCAAGTGGATTGAAGGTTTCTTCCACGTTAAAAAAAAAAAACTATCAGACTTAGCCGCAATTTCCAAATAACTCGGACACTATGTTCTAGTATGAGCTTATATACATTCTGACACTAGACATTGGATTTTCCATGCCGAGACCTGCTTGTCAACACATACTTCGACTTTGAAGCAAGTCTTTTTTCGAGTGAAAAAACTTAGAAATTATTTAATCTTCTCACTAAGGTAAGGAGAAAAAATAATTAACAAGTGAAAAAACACTCCGGAGTATGTACCCACTCCCAGATCAAGGGTGGCCAATAGCCTTTTACATTCTCTCATACTTAGAATATTTATTACAGTAGTAGAAATGTGGGAAAAAGGGGCTTTTTCAAGGCCTGTTGAATCACTGAACTCTGCATGTATGAGCACTGCTTGCTCATTCTCTGGCGGCTCTTCAGGAAATCCAGCTTGTGCAAACTGGTGGATAACAGGCTATATCAATATCATTTAAGAGCTGCAAACACAATCAAAACCACAACAATAAACCCTAGCGCAACTCAAAGAAGACAAATCTGCAAAGTGTTTGACAAAATACCACAACCAGAAAACCCTAAAACCTAACATGTTCCAAGCAAATCTGTTTGGGAACATTACATTATCCATGCATGGGGCAACAGTTTACATGCTTCACCTCCTCTGCACACTAGCCAAGATTCCACGGGTATCTGCTACTTAGCATTCACCTACAGCTACACCAATTGCGACTCCTCCACCTTGATAGCATAATCCTTGACTTTCCTCCTCTTTGGCGGTGAATTTTTCTATGCATAGGTCTATCTCTCTCAAATCATGTAGCTGCTCCTCAACACTTCAACTACCAAATATATACGATGTGCAATGGATTATGTTAACCTCATATTATATGAGGTTCCACTTTGTGATTTTCATCACATTGATGAAGATTTGTTGTCAATTCCTTGGAAGTCTTTGGCTTGGGGGAGTCTCACTTCTCCTTGGTTGGATGAGTGTGCTTGTTGCTTGGTGGTCTTCTCACATGTGCTTGCCTTGTTGATCACCTCTTGGTTGCACCTATGGATGGTTGTGGAGCATACTATCTCATGATGGTGTGGTTTGGTATATATGCTTATCTTGGATATGGATGATGATTCTAGTCCCCCAAGGAGTTAGATGATGGTGTTAGGAGGTAGATGTTTCATGATGTTGTTGATGTTTCCTAGTGACTTGGAGTGTTGATGTATGATGTTGGTGTCACTAGGAGGGGGTGTTCTACATGGTCCTCATGTGTTGGATGTGTGATGGGGAACACACTTGATGATTCGATGGAGTTCTCATTTTTTATGTCCCCTTCTCTTATGATGTTTCTATGGTGGGATGATTCATGTTGCCTTTGTGGGATTTTCCTAGGTGATTGAACTTTATGATGTGATATTTACTAGACATCACCTAGAGGGGGATGTGTTTCATGATGTTAGTACCCTCATTGATATGTTATTTCCTAAGTTCGAGTTAGAAGGGGGTTGGGGGTACTACATATGATTTAATTGTGATCTAACCTTTCCCTAAAGTTGGATGATGAATTTTGATGTAATAATCCCTTGGTGGTGGTACACCTTCCACTGGGCTTTATGTTTTGTTGTTATCATGGTGGGGTTTTTCTAGGGAGAACATCTTTTATTTACATGGTAGAACACCTATGGAGACACTTCAATCTATTCTTGGAGATATGTATTTTATTATTTCATGGAGTTTTGGCATGGTCAAAGCCCTAATTCGCCCTTATATCCTTGGATTTGTCTTGTGGAGATGGTCCACTTGCTATTTTGGGGTTTGACTACTTCATTTCTTGTGGAGCGCTCCATCTACTTGGCATCTTGCACATTTTCCGTGGAGTTGGTTGCCTTGGGATTCACACATGTGAATTGGTTACATGCATCTTGTGCACCACTTGCTATTTTTGGAGGTTGGTTATGGAGCATTCTCCTAGGAGGAATATTTTATTGTTTTATCTCTCATGCACCTTGGAGGGCGCACTTTGTGAGCTCTTCTAAGTGGACCCTCGAGCACATCCTCCTACGTTTGACATTATTTTATTATATTTTGCATGCATCCATCTTGGAAGGCAAATTTCATGTGGGCTTCTTGCATCTTGACCTAGTTCTCATACCTATTTTTAGTTGTACGCCCTCTCTTGGAGACTTTTGATGTAACGATTTTCCTATTTTTGGAGGAGGGCAAGTTGTCCTTGAGAGGGTTGTGTCCACATGTGGTGACATGGTCAACCATGGATTGAGGAGAGATCTAACTACTCCATTATTATATTATTTCTTTGACTTGTCATGGAATTAGTTAGCAAATAATGATTATTTTATTGTATGAGAGAAAAGACTCACTCTATAAAGAGGAGCTTTTTCTCCATWGTAATAATTGTTGGGAATTTYGGGATTGAGGAGCTTTCCTCTTGGACTACAATGTATTTCATTTTGGCAAGCTTAATGGAAGATTGAAGGTATCATTTTATCATATGTGAGACTTAATTTTGCATGATAATGTTATCGGATATATTGTAGGAACCTCTTGCAAAGACTGTTTAATGAAGGCCTTATAATGGAATATTTTCCATTTGGGTAGGAATAATGTGAGGTTCTCCTTATTTCCTTTTKCTGTTATATTTCTGCATATATTAATCCTTCACTTATCAAACAAGTCATTGTTGTAATTAATATATCATTGTAGGGAAGCACCTTCATCAACTTGTTCAAGAGTGGCACTGATAGAGCTCTCCAAGAGTTATTTCTGTAGTTATTTCCAGCATTATTAAGGCTAATTGTGACATGCTATTTGCAGCTCTTTCCTCCTTAATTACTTACAAAATAGCCCTCTTTAGAGTGATGTCTCTTGACTCCATTTTTCCCAAGAGTTGGTAGTCACTAATCTCGGGGTTTTGCATCACCCATAGTGTTCTCAAACCATTAATATTTTCACCACTCCTACAAGTTACAACAACCATACATTTTGTTAAGGCTTACTCTTCTGATGTGACCTATGATCCCCACTCCATGGCCTTAGCAATGTTATTTAGGGATAGCCCCCTTGAGTTGGAGAAGAGCCAACCTAAAGCGAGAGGAAGAGCTATTGAGGTGACAGTGGGTAGCCTTCTTGAGTTACACAAACTAACATTTTGTGCTTGGGACTATACACTTTTGGGGTGCTAGATTTTGTTGTAGACAGATTCAATGCATGCTCACTCAACCTTGGGTAGATCAAGGCTCATATGATCACTACGAAGTACAAACACTAAAGTATCCATGACCATCATTCAAACTCCCAATTTCATTCATGATCTAAATGGCTGCAATCCAATACAACGCATATCAGTGCTAGACCGCAACACAACATCCAACAATTAGAGGGATCACCTTATATGAAAGGCCAACACACACATACCAAACGTTTGTATGATCCTGCAGGCAGCAACTGATCAACAAAAAGACGTGCAATAGGCTAGGTCCAAATGGAATTTGCAATAGATCGAAATCAAGCTCACCTTCAAGAGGAAAGAGACTTATTCCATGATGGTTGGAGGAAAACAAACATGTTTCTTGGCTTACATCTGTTCCTTTTGAAGGTCTGCAAACACAATGAGCTTGTGGCACGAAGATTCCCACTTGACAAAATTTGCACTATCTCTCCAATTTGGATGATCAAACTGCCGTAACCATAGTGCCACGATTGCTAGAGATCAGATGCAAGAGAGCTGGGAAATATGTCAGTCTACTTATGAAATGAAGCATTCTTTTAAGGCACAACATGGTGACATTTCCCATTGAAATTTTTGTTTGAACTCACTGGCGAACAATTTCTTGAATGTGCACATCCCAACTGAAATTCAACATGAACAGTTCAGCAAACTACCAGCAACCAAGTCGATCTATTTCTCCATACCAGTAGATCCATCATAACAACAACCAGAAACTTACCAGATCTTCTTTAATCCTTCTGGTCATAGCTACGACCACAACCACAGAAAAGCTAGCACGTGGTGGATCCAGCACTTCCTGATGTGGGTGTCTTCACATCAACCGTTGACCTGTGGGTGCCTTTTATTTCCATGATGATGTCTGATTGTAGCGACTCCTTGGTGATGACTCCTCCACCATGGTAGGGCTCCTTTGCTCTTCGCCCTTCAACTAAACGACATCTCTTATATCAAAACCACTGAACGCGGGCACATCCTCCATCTCAAATTGCATCAAGACAAAGCTAGGATCAATGTCGCATTGAGAGGCAATCAAAAAAAGCCCCCACCAATGGATTTCTCGTGTTGTCTTCCATTGTGACAACCACAGCAACCTACCATGCACGTGATCTCATGCAATAGGCATCGGAACTAGAAGTCTTACATCTTGATCATCATATCAATGCGATGGACAACATTCACATACAACACCATTGACAAACAATGGTTCTAAAACACTACCGCGGGCACACCATAGTAATCACTCACAAAACAATCTACTCTCCTACCTACAATAATGCTAGATCTACATAGGATTAACAACGTGGAACTTTCATGATCACAGCCCCTCTCATGAGAGTCAGGGCTGTACCTGCTATGATACCATGTAGAGAATAGGGAGAGTAGACATTGTTTCCACACACAAAAACCATGTTGAGTGATCTATTCAATTGTGAACATATAAATACATCAAGCTTTTCCTTAAGATAGACACACTATCTTAGCACACTAACAACATGTTGAGGGAATATCTCAACCACACACCAAAATAGGAGCCAACTAGTTGAAGAACATCTCTTATATCCAACTAGATCTAACAACCTCCTAAAACTTCGAAGCAAACTACTGATGCAGAGACAAACTCTACAATAAAATGACGAATACAATAACAACCACAACATTCTCATATGATCAAGTATCACACATTAGACAAGGAGGAGTTAATAATTCCAACAACCTGCATCCTCATGGTCTAGAGAAAATAAACTGGACCAATAGCATGCAATTAGGACATACTAGCATGCAATTAGGTACTATTTCTCATATTATCATTTCGTAGTTAACAGTTTCAGACATTGATCATAAGAATCAGATTTTGACTTCCTAAATATACCATAATTGGTCCACTCCTTGAGAAGAGGTAGATCAAGAATAATAAATTGGTAAAATTACATACATTTTAGCATCAAAAAAGAAATTATACTTTTCTGTTGTTTTATGAAAGATTCCGTGTTTCTTGTTAATTGTAATGATCCAGATATAACACATAAGGACCTCCAGAAGGCCTCTAGAAGTACGCAGACGCTGGGTTCTTGACCTTGCAACAGCAATCAGTTGAGATCAAGACTCACGATGTATTCTATTCTCTCATTATAATTCCGAAATAAGATATAAGGATCACTATGTAGAAATAAATAAACATAAGCTTCACATTGTTTGCGGTAAAATAGTTCTTCCTTAATTTACTCATGTGTGTCCTGGAAAGTTGCCTCAGTGTTGAGTAACTTGTGTCTGAATCAAAGAAAGACAAAAAGGATTTTGGGCACTTTAGCTTAGTTAGAATTAAGAAATATGACTGCCCGATGCACATTATGAATCCGATGCATGAAAAGCGAATGTTCCCAAATCACAGATTAATAGAAATAATCGCACATATGTCAAACATAACTTACAATGAGGGTCATTGAGGTATTCGATAGATGATGGACACATCAATGCTGTACAAAGTCCTAGCCCCTGCACCCGTAATTTTTTTAATGAGTGGAGCTTCCAGAAATTTGCATCAACAAATATTCCATACGTAACACATTCTAGTAATCTATACAGGACATTTTAATGACTAAATAATGTACCTTCTGGAGAAGAGTCGATTTCCTTGGTTTTCCTGTATACTTGTGGCCCGTTATTTTCATCCAGTCTTCCTGGATTTCCTTCCGAGTAAGGACAACATGAAGCCTAGGGAGCTTCAATGGCGGTGGTGGAGGTTCCTCTTGAGCTAACCGTTGTGCCACTCTCCTTGACCTCTTCATACCCTTGCCATGTGGTAGATTCGGTGGCAGAAATATCTCAGATTCGCACTTCCTGCAGAAGCAACAACATCAAAAAATTTAAAAAAATATTAGTTTTTATACATGATATGGCTCTTGAACTTAATTTAATGCCTACAGAAATTGCAAGGGCCTACAACGTCCACATATATAGGTTTTGAGATAGATTTTGTAACCAAATCTCATTTTAAATATCGTGATTATGATGATTGAAGTCCATAATCTGAAATTCATAAATCTACATTTGAACTCGAGGATATAACTAGAGATTTCTCCTTACTCTCACCTAACTGAAATATATCCTCAAATCCTTAAAGGTTTATGGAAATTCTTTTAGGACATGGAGAATACGTCCGCATAACCTGTTGTAAGATTCAAAAAATTTCAACATGTACTCCCCAAAAGTACGTGTTTAAGACGATACCAGCCCAAAGTTGATATTCTGATTCCGATTAGTAATAGCTAGGTACAATATTTGAGATTTCGTATTCAATATTCAGATGGCCAAACCTGCAATAACCATTTGAAGTCATTGATCCACAATAAAATAATTTTAGACTGTTCCCTTTGGATTCAGATGTTCTGAGTTTCATTATCCTACAATTGAAACAGTATCAAGAAAGTAATAATTTCTTCAAATCTACTCGTATTTGTCAGCAAAACCCCCAACTTTGACTAATTAGTAATAACTACCCCCAAACAGCCTGAGAGATCTTGTGACGGTCCAGACTGCTTTGATGAATTCCCGTACACAAAATACTGCAAACTTATTCTGTAGATGTATAGCAGGACTGAAATGCTTTATTGTTAAAAGCTTCTGGTTGTGTTTTTTTTCAAATTTCTAGGGTATCAGAGTATCTAATGGTCAATCTTGTATTGTGATGCCTTGATATATAATATGCAACAGAAGGCCTATACTTCTAATGGTATGTAATTCGCTTAGCATACTTATGTTTATTTTTCTCTGCAAAACTGTATCTCATTTCTTTGCTCTTCTGCATCTTCTAAACGAGGCCAACTATTTAAAGAAGTTGTACCATGGAACTTGAGTTTGCAAAATTATGCAAAACATGTTTGAACTTTGTATAAATTCTATTACAAAGGAACTTGTGCAACTATGGCAGAGAAATGCAATAATTATGCAAAGGAGTAGATTTCCTAGAATAATGGGAAAGAAGAGGATTTGGAATTAAGAAGCTTCAATTCATATCAAATCATGCCAAGCAACAGAGGACTAAGCTTTGTCTGCATCTTAAATCTGTTTATGTGAGGACAATAGCTGTCCAAAAATCTACGATTATACAAACATGTAGATTGCCAGCGCAGCTAAGAAATCACAGATATGTGAAAGTGAGGTCCAATAAGATAAAATATATTAATTCAAACTCTCGGAGTCAATGAACTAATTGTCTGTGTCATGTGATATAACCATTATTTGAATTAAGGATAGGTATCCAGAAAATGTTTGGCTTCTGGATATTTTGACTCGCTACCAGAATGCAATTACCCTTTATCTTCACTGATGTTATTGAGGAATTATTCCCATAAGATGAAGTTGGCAGTGGAAAAATATGTATTCCAAAGCTAAGGAACATTGATTGTTGAGAAGCTCTATTAATTTGGACTAAAAATGCACAATGTATGCATATTTGAATTGGTATTTGTGCAAGAAATCAAGATCACTATGGATTGTCAACTTCAAATACTAACAGACATTTAATACAGAAACTGTTACAGGATCAATCTGCATTCTGGCAACCAATGGATATGCTATAGACAAAAGACAACAAGGCAAACAGTTACTACTCTAAAAAAGTATGCAAATTGGAAGCTGCTACTTCAAAATCTGAAAAGGAATATATGTTTTGATTTCTAGATGTGTTTCCAACATCGGTGGAAAGCCAATGAATGGTCTTTAACTATGACCACTCTGCCCTTGTAAAACTCAAATCTGAAAATGCAATAAATGTGACCTAATATAGGTGTCAGTAGAAGGTAAATGTAATGTTACAGGAATTTTCCGTACCATATTTTACTGATCACTGCACAAAAGTTTGATTGGATGCAAGTCAACAAGAGATCGTGTCTACAGTCTCCATGAAACTAAAACTTGTAATTTGAGACCTTAAGAAATTAAAAAATTATTTTCCCCAATGCCATTTGTATTTGTTGCATCAATATTATTTTTACATCCATAGCCTTTCAAGTTGGGATTCCATTACAAAAAAAGAGTTCGATCCAATTTCTAGTTTGTATCAATGCACAGAAGATTAACTCATGTTAATAATGGAGGATACACAGGCAAATCTAAGTAATAACAGCTAAGGTTTCCCAGACAAACACAACTAATCCTTAGACGTCATAACTATCCTATTAGATCCATACAATAAGCTCTTCAAAGTTCACAGTATCACCATTTATTACACAGACAAATTTCATACACCCCTCAAAATCAGACCAAAATACCTTCCTCCCACTCTTCACATCCTCAACATCCTTCTCCCMCTATCTAGCAGCAGTCCCATAGACCTAATTTTGTGGTCATTTGTTGGACATTAATAAAATCATCGTATCTTATCTTATCTCCCCCTATCTGCCTGAAGAAGATGAATGTACTCGCGATAAAAAAAATTAAAAGTCATCCTTCCACAATGGTGGAAGGTGARGCATTAACTGCCTCTCCAGCTATCAAAATTGGATCCAGATGAGTTTAAATTCTTGAAGGGCGTGCACAAGCCTCATGCCATACCATTACCATAGAACACGCAAAATAGAGTACATACTAAAAGAAAAAATATACTGCAAAATTTTCAATATACACAATGCTTCTGCATCAGTTACTATGTACCATTATTAGAATAGTCTTGCGTCTCTTATGAAGATAAATGTTCAGTCTCTTATGAAGATAAATATTTATTCATATTATTTTTAATTTATATTTATTTTTGTAAATTTGGAATTGATCATTGTTTTGGACTCGGGTATTTATTCTAAGTTTTTGGCACACAATACAATACTTTGGGACCATTGGTTAATGTGAGTCATGTTGCATCAACCATTAAATACAGATCAATCCCAAATGCAAGTTATAGTTGGAAGGCATGAAATTCCAAGTGCAATTTCTCCTCCTGTTTAATGTAAGTTCCAATAAATGCCTTTTGTTGTTGAGTTGAGATCTAAAATGCAAGAGCACTGATGCACAAAAAAAAAACTTTAGTAGCAAGGGTGAGTCACTATGCAGTGGCATTGCTTATAAGAAATCTGATTATGTCTTCAACGTAAATGATGAAATGGTGACATTGATGTTTTGTTTTAGTATAATGCTGGCCTTTAAAGTTTAAAGTGAACCGAGTCACTTTTAATTGGACTTTATTGTCTAACGATTGCAACTATAAAAGCAAGTTAACCAATCAATGCAGGTGCATCTCGTCAGTCAAATATTAATGTTATTACATACCTGTCTCATTTGTTATAGCTTTGGACACTAGATGAAAATATATAGTATAATATATAGAAATAAAACCAGGGTTTTATATTCTCTGACCAACGATGACAAATAGAATCCCTTTTCCCTATTAGACTGACAGGACTTATCACCAGTAAAATTGGCTTCCTATCCACCAGGCTTCTCAGCCTCACAACAGGATCTTTGTAAGCTTTTTGGATTTACTATTAATATACAACAAGCTACAGAAAAACATTGAGAAATTTCATGATCATAATTTTCAAATCTCCTAGTTTTGTCCACCATTATAAAAGCAAGGAAGAGTTACAATTGAAAACAACCTTATTCTTTCAGAAGTTTGAAAAATTACCAGAACCTCATAAGAGACCCTTCAGTACTCAAAACCTATCTTGACCAATATGAAAAGTTCAAATAAAGTTAATTTAAAAATAACTCTTTAAAAGTATCATAGAATCCTTAAAATAGGTGAACTACTGTAGTCATTGGACAATTCCATCAATAATTTCCTTGTTCTACAATGGACTAAATTCAGCTTGATGAATGCAGCAAAATCAAAGGTTCCATCACAATCACATGAGAATCATGGCCATGCAACAAACTGAACTTCCTTGATGTCAATCAGACCTTTATGACAGGTAACAAACTTCAGCGAAGGTGAGTCAGTGCCCTGGGCTATCTCAGCGATAGTAACCTGTGGCAATAACTTTCTTACCAAGGGCTTGAAAATGTCAGGTTCAAAACTTGGAAGATTGATTCAAAACTTTGAGAGGTATAGTTCAACCAAGGTATACTCAATATAGGGAAAGGCCCATTGAAATCAACAAATTTAACCTTGGATACAAATTCTAAATGGCACAATGGCATTGAACACAAATGCAAATCAAAAGCGATTCAGTGATATTTTTTAAGGAAACATTTATTTGAATATAAATCTGGTTATTACAAGAAGCAGGCCTATAACTGGCAATTTCAAGCATATACATGGACCACCAATGCCAAATTCACCCTCCCAAAAGCTCTTCCCCAACCAATGCCTATAGTCCTAAACCTCTCACTAAGCCAAAAACGCCTGGCTGCACCCACCACAACCCAAACCATCTCACTAAGCCAAGCTTACTGTACCACTCTAGTCCCTGCTTTCAAGTTGAGGAAACTTTTCCACAAACTTAATAAAATCAAGATTCAAGGCACAAACCTGGTTATTTTCCCCTTGCAACTCTAATGCTTTGGCTCAATCTCTTCAAGCTTCACCATAACTCTATCCAGCTATAATTCTTGCATTTCTAAATTTCTAATTGAAGCTACTGACTTGATACAATTTCCTTCAGCTGTTTCTGCTCCTTGAAAACATTGTACAAGTCAGCCCCAACTTCACTGTCTGGAGCATAAGACTCATAAAGGCCCCATATATATTGCAAAACTCCTTACCAATTGCAGGCAGGATTGTCTCTATGCTTTCCCTCATCTCCTTATCCAAAATAACCACATTCCTATGGGTCCTTAGTGGCCAAGATCCTCAAATCCTGGCTCTATCCTTGCATTACTATCCATTGCCAGCTCTTTCCCTGACTTTTGGCACCTTTCACAACCCTTTCAGCATCATTATCTGAGTCCTCTGATCCCTCATCCTCCTCCACAGTTTTTGAGCATATGAAGAATCCATCCTTGCAATTTGCTCATTCCAACAAACAAAACTATAATGATTTTTGTGACATTGCGATTTCTTTGTAAAGACTAAAGCTTAAGCTGCCAAAGAGACCTTGTAGCTGCTTGTGTTCCATCAACATCTCAATTCAATGATTATGAGAATGTATAAGGTAATGATCCTCAAGGATGTAGTCATTATCTGTAGTCCATAATCATATGTCGTTCCACAAATAATTTTCTAATACACCTTAATACTCTAGTCCTGATACTTCGTCCCATCATAAAAGGTCATTATTTTAGATTCATTGGCCCTAATTTAATCCCCTCATTTTCCATTATATCCGCCAACCTATCTTGCCCCTTCTAATACCATCCCTTTTTAATTATGTGAACAGTGATAGAAGCTCCCTACTTCCTCAAGAAAATCTTGGAGCTTTCAATTTTAATACAGTTTCCAGCCATTAATAAAATCCCTCAAAATTGACAGATTTCTAGCATTATGCCTATAGATAGTCCTTACATCACTATAATCTCTGCTTCATTTTTAGTTTCCTAACCAATTCCTCAAGCATAATAGTAAACTCTCTCATCTTGTCCTCCCTAACTGTCCCTGTTACAGCATTGCCTAGCTACCTTTGGCTGCTTCATCAAATTTTAAACACACCCACCTTTTAGGGATTGATTACAAGCGGAGGTCCTGCATAGACTGGTGGCTGGCCACTCTTTTCCTGCCTTTCAACAGTGAAGAAAATTCTTCAATACTAAAATAGACTCCAAAGGGATATCCTAATTGATCTCATATTTATAAATTCATACTAACTCACTGAGATAAGCATACCAACTCTAGCCCATAATCAAAATTTAAGCCTCAAAAACT
The DNA here is from genome assembly GCA_032191745.1 of Picea mariana. NCBI lineage: Eukaryota > Viridiplantae > Streptophyta > Pinopsida > Pinales > Pinaceae > Picea > Picea mariana. Next base: position 90,165 of record JASDQU010240744.1, read on the forward strand.
GGCCAGAAGAACCTTTGCAAACACGATGCTAATCTGTAATCAATAAAAAGTCTAATCAAGAACTGATCAGTGATATATCTGGTTATCACAAATAAAAAATGCTGAGGATATACAAAAATATGCTGGCAGTCATAAAAAAGAATTGATTACTTAACCCTAACCCTAACCAGAGATTGAAACCACAGTTTTGTAACCCCTAATAAGTGTAACGTGCTACTAACTCCTCAAGTAGCCAATAACCAGAGAGCAGTTTTATGTCCATTATTAACCTCTGTGTCTATCATACTGGGACCCTTGCAATAGATATGGATTCATAAAAAAAATCTGCTTTTTAATTCCATATTGATCAATTTAATGAGCTCTTGTACCAGCAAAGTTACAGAATCGGTACTACCAAGAATGATGCTGGCGATCACCTTAAATGACATCTGTATGAAATGTTAGTGTTGAATTCCCATCATGCAGATTTGCAAATTGTGTCAACGGAGAGAGAACTTTGCTGTATAAATTATACAGCACAGAGCTGGCAACCTTAATTGAAGCAGACTCTTCATAAAAACGTTTTAGCATATGCACACATATGACCTACAAAAACGAAAGCTGTAGTTGGCAGGGAATTTCTATATCAAATCTGAAGGGATTTTCATGTAAGGTTTATTGCATTTTGCATAGAAACAATGTATTCAAGAAATGGACACAAAGAAGAAAATGATCTGCATACTCAAGAAATGGACACAAAGAAGAAAATGATCTGCATACTTATAGTTTTGTTGAAGCTCATATTTAAAGAGAAAATTCTTAGTCTATATTTATTTAAATGTTTTGGTTCATTTCAATTTTTTGACCTTTAAAGTCATATAAAAAACAATACTTTGGCATGCCGCAGGAGAGCAGAAACCTAAGTTTAACAACAAACCCTGGGATCGTACAATTTCAGGAAGTCAGAGAGACGTCAGAAGCCAAAAGGGATTCATTATTCAATAAAAACAAAACCTCTGAGAACCTAACATTCTAGTTTCTTTTAGTTCAGGGGACTGAAGTAATTTGTCTATATAAAACCATATATCCCAATGTCCCATGACCAAAGATACAATCAATTTGTTAAAGAGGTCCTGGAAAAGAGAATAGAATTTGAACAGAGAATACTAGAACATTGCCAAATGATAACAAAGTTGATAAAGGGTTTCTTTGCGTCCAATGATTTTCAGAATAGCCTTTCCTCAAGCCGGTCATTCTACTATAGAACTGCACTTCTTTGCTTATCCTTTTTTCTATCTTGCCTATATGTATTCTCCACTAAATACTCTCATCGCTTCTTTAGACAAGATCTGACAAAGAAAGATACAAACTGAAGTAGACACTTTAGCAGTAACTTTAAAATTTCAATATAGACATTACTAATTATCCAATGTGGTGCTGTGGGGCAAAGCTCACCCTAAGAGAAATTGTTAAGTTGTTTTTCTTTTCAGGAAGAAGTTTAAGATTTACCGTTTTGGGGTCCTTGGACATTGATCTACCCTGCCCTTTTCAGAAGCAGCTTTAGGAGCTCGTCTTCGTCTTTGTCTGCTAATTGGCTGATTTAATCTTGCTTGTTGATTATGATCTGATGCGACTTCTTGATGATGCCTCAAGTTAGATCCATGATTTTCCTCCAAGTTCTGTTGCTTGCGCCTCCGTGCGCGGACTCCTAAATTTGTAGTACTTAATGTGGCTTTGCCATGGCCAGTTCCTCCTCTTTTTTGTTCAGGTTTATTTTCTTTGAACTTCTTTTCATAAGACTTTGGTCGAGGATGCAGAGAATTATTCTCTTTATTAGCTTGATTGGATGGGAACAATTCAGCATCCATGGCTACTATAGGCCCCTCGCCATTAGTTTTTGTGCCCTCGGAAAATTCATGGGTATGTGGCTTGGTTGCATCACCATTACTGCAATTCCTGCAACTTAGATATTGTTAGGATCATGAACTTCAACCATGTTTAACATGCATCCAGAGGAAAAACCAACGGACTTCATACATGTTTGTATGTTGTTAAATGAATTCAACTAGTTTACTTAAAATAGCAACCTAGCTGGTGCCTTTAAAGTACCCAGCAGGGACAAGAATTTTCCTATTAAACCCCTATAAAGAATCAGACTGAAGCGGATCAAAACAAATGGTAACTCAATGATCATACTCTCGGTTGCTTGAAAGGGAGTACATATAGCAGTTTTGTAAGTTAATTACCTTTTACAATATGTCAGTTTGATGCTACTGGCTTCTGTGCCTTCTGCATCGTCAAAATGCTTTCTTACCCCATAGGAAGCTCTGCAGCGTTTGAGATGTTAAAAACAAGCAAATGACAATGTATTAAACCTACTACATTACCAAGAAAAAAAAAATCTTTATTGCTGGCCCCAAATACTTGAATTCCGATTCAAAATTAGCACAAGTTAAAATGAGTTTTACAAGTACTATAAACCTACAATTCACGTTATGGAAAACTCTATTAAAAAAATTTTAGTGCCAAAACAGATACATATTCACCTGCTTAACTCCTTGAACTGCCAATCCATGAACTTCTCGCTTTCCATCACTAATCTACGGGTTACCCGAGATAAGTGACCAGACAAAGGAATTAAGGTTGTCCTTGGCCAGGAGATTTATTCACAGCTTGTCAACTGTGATAAAAATAAAGTCAGACCGACTGTAGGCCTATCTAAAACGTGACTTCAAAATCATATTGAACTGTTGCAGAACTCAAGATTCCAATTTCAAATGGGACAGCAAATGATCAAAACAACCTATTGGGTACGATTGGAAAAAATTGGTAGAAGCATCCCAGCAATTTCCATCTATTTTCCAAAGGGAGTAACAAGAAACCCAAGGGATTTTCATCCATCAATTGATGAAATAACAAGAACCCATAACCTCTTCCATTTTTGACTGCAGACCCAAATCAAAGAATTGAACTAATCAATAATGCCCACGCGAAACAAACAGAGAGCAAGACATCATTTACATTGAATTAAACAGTATCACAACAAAGTTTTGGGAAAGGCAAATTCATGTACATGAATTGGATAATCGAGCAAGACTAAGTTTCACATCAACCCCAATGGAAAAAATATATTTAAATGCAAGGGAAAAACAAAAAGAATAACATTACCAATCAAAGACTTGATGTAGCAGCTCCTCGAAGGTTACACCAACTGTATGTTCCTTTGCACTGAATTCTATTGCAGGGATGGTAGTTTTTACAAAGTGCCCACCACTCTTGAAAAGAGAATTCCAAAAACCACCTTGGTCTCCTAAATAGATCCACTGGGAAACAAAAAAAAATTGAAAAACGACCAGGAGAACAATCGAATTGTCAATGAGGGAATTAATCATGTGTGAGACAGGAGATCTAGGGAGAGCCTAATGATGAATGAAGAGAATAAGGAGGACCATGATCCGCCCATAGACAAAATAAAGAAAAAGTATAATAGAAAAAAATAGCATTAGAAAGTAAGCATATCACTCCTCAGCCAGTGGATAATCCGGTCTATTCTATTCCTGTCAACTTCTTTCTGATGGTTTTTATTTTAATTTTTAATTAACTTCTCTATATTTATTTTTTGGTACCTGTTTGGGGTTTTCCTATGTATGACATGGTCCCATGTAAAGTTTCTCAGTGTGTTTTTTTGACCTACACATTCTCTAGTTTTTATCTGTGCAATGTTTGACCAATGCAAAAGGACCATCACAACGTCTCTTTGCATGTGGGGCCATTCTTTTTTTCACCTATATTTAATTATGGGCTTTTGATTTTTAACCCAAGAAGTTGCCTCTCACCTTTGTGTGTTGTTTTTTTGTTGTAGCAAGTACATTGGTCAATTGTTGTTGAGGCCATGCTCACTTAGGCCCATCCTTCCACCACCTTCACTATTTGAATGATAGCGATATTTGCATGAGTCTTTTGGAAGTCAATACCATGGTTATTCTGTGTGCCAGTGTCGTACAATATTATGCTTCCTCTCTCTCCAAGATGTGCTTAAAAGAAAGTCTTTTAGGTTACAAGCCTAGTAGCTCATATCTTGATATTATTGGCATCTAGTGCAATCGAGCAGCAGAGAAATTCATAACAAAATTTTATGAGAGAAAATGTCTCGAAGAATTTGGGTATCTAGATTGGACTTCAATACACGTGCATCCACATAGGTTTTAGATATTTTTTTAATGTTGGGTTATGTTTATCAACCAATAAAACCTTTAACCAATTAAAAATATGTTTATATATATATAAGATATATATAGATATAGATATATATTGGTAATTTTATTAAATAAAAAAAAACAAATAAAACCTTT
>JASDQU010240744.1:97772-108419 GCA_032191745.1 Picea mariana
AAAATTGCAGATTTTAGTGGTTGAGATTACATATTTTGAGTGCCCTGGGGTTTTTTAGGGCACCAAATCGATTTATGCATTCAAAAACGCAATTGAAGCAATATTAAATTGTGATTTTTCCAACAATTGTGTTGTCGGATTTTGACAATAGTTACAGGAAAGTAAAAAATGTAGAACGTTTAGACTACGTCAAAAGATTGAATCACACTTGTGTGTGTGTGTGTGTGTGTGTGTGTGTGTGTGTGTGTGTGTGTCATCATGGAACTTATTAAAGTTATGAATGCTCCAAACCACAACCAACTTTTTTTCATCTTGTCTAACAAGCTTGAGATTAGTGTTACGAAGTCAAGAGTTTCACAACTTTAGTGAAAGTTCCATTCTCACTAAATTTTAGCGGATACACACTTACAAATAGGGTTGAATTTATACATGGGAGCACACACATCCAATAGGTACACAGACGAAGGAGCTTGATGAGGAAGGCATGATAGATAAGGAGGGAAGGAATGTGGGTGGTGAATGATTTGATGAAATATTCAATGAGTAAATGTCAGAGTCTCGGAACATCCAATCTTCACAAGGGTTTTATAGCTATGTTGGAATAAGAAGTGCCATAGGTAATTCAAAAACACTCACTAAGCTTACTCTCCCCCTAGTGAAAGTCATTGTCTCTCTAGAATTATCCCACTCCTTCACCTCAATGGCATGGTTGATTCAAGTGTAGCATACCCATAAAATTACATATGCCGTTGACAATCATGAGGGCCCTAAGCTATGCACTAAACATATGAGTGATAAGGAAAAGGGTCATATGATGGCTAATAGTACAACAAACTATTTTTCACCCTCGGTATTGAAAACAAATCTAGGTATAATGGATTAGGAAAAGGGTCATATGATGGCTAATAATACAACAAACTATTTTTCACCCTAGGTATTGAAAACAAATCTAGGTATAATGGATTAAAAGCCTCATAATAAGGCGAGCCAAGAAAAATATGTACGAAAGAATATGCAAACTCTATGAGATAAATTAAGTAGAAGTTGAATTTTTTTTTTCTAGAAATACTTAGTATATAATGACATTAAATCCCAGGGGAGGCAGGTGCGGGGGGGGGTTCTCTATGAACCCAGAGGAAAAATAATTTTAAATTACTACTGGAACATCGGGAAAGACACCAATAATAAAGCAGAGGCTTATGCATTACTCAAAGGACTCCAACTAGCAAAGACCCACCAAATTTCCAATCTGAATGTTATAGGCGACTCCAAGACAGTCATAAGAATGATGGTCCAGGGAACCGACCCCAAAAATTTGAGTCTAAAAAGAATTATTGATCGAATACGTGTAGACTCAAGGTCCCTCAAGCCAAAATTCTTTTACATTCTGAGGGAAAATAACACGGCAACAGACAAATTGGCGAACGAGGCCATAGGGAAACCTCCTGGAACGTTAGGGGTGGAGGGTGTTGAAGTCTTAGGGCCCCCTTAGCCTAATGCGTCACATGACCAGGAGCCAACATGCAAAGGCTAGAGGAGGAGCCACTTGGAGCTCCAGCACAAAAGGGGACAAGTGGAGTAGGCATGTGGCCAACGCAAGTGGGGAACGGTGGAGCAGACAGGTGACAAGTGTGAAACCGATGACTCATCGACTAAGGACAGTCGGGGATAATAGTTTATGCATCAACCTCATTATGGTTTCGGGTGGTCAGTTAATTCGTTCAATCAAGCTCGTGGGAAATCAAGGGATGAAGGCTCTTATGCAGATGGTTCATGCGTGCAACAACCCAGATGCACAGATGATTAGCCAGGATGATGTTAGGTCCAGACTCAAGCTCGCAGAGATGAAGGCCTCAAGTACATCACACTAGGTAGATTTTGTGACTTATCTATTTGACACGAACTCGACATTGATCGTCACATGGGGAAATCTCGGTCAATGCTCGTCCTTGCTGGGGGAAATTCTATTTGTGGTTTTAGTAAGCCATTCTCATCCTGTGCTCCCTCTGAATTGATTAGGTTGTTTTGTCCTAATTGTCTCTCAGTGTTTTTCCTCCCAGAGATTTTGGGCTCCCCCTCGTTACTCCTTGTCTCGCCTAGTGCCTTGCCCTCCACCTTTTCATTGCTTCGCCCAGACCTTTACCCCTGCGACCTCTGTTGATTTCTACTCTACCCAACATTTCCCCATATCACAGGAAACCCAATTCGCTGCATCATTACGTCCCCTCTAGCAGCATGGAAAATACCCAGAGGAATCAAAGTGCACCAAAGTTCATGCATTTGCAGGGTGTCAAGGGATTTCTAGCTGGTTTTGTTTAGCCGAACACTGAGGCGGAATGTGTGGGCTGCCAAAGGACGTGAATTCATATGGAAGCGCTCAACTCCACTCTCACTTTTGAACTCGAAACCCTCTCTCAACACATGCACCTTATTGAAATGATCCAAGATGAAATTTATGCTCAGAGGAGTCAGATTGAAGAGCAGCGCAATAGTCTGGAAATAATGCAGAGTCGATTGTATCAGCTGGAACGAAACCATCAACAGTCAAGCACACCAGTAAGCACCCATGGAGCATCCAATAATGTAACTTTAGCCACAGTCAACCAAATTTCGGACCTTAGCGAGCCCCACCCAGATTCAATTTGGGAGCAGTAGGGACATTCAAAGATCAAAATGGAACCGGGTAGTTGAGTTCTTGTAAAATTCCGATGTTATGTTTTGTTTTTCGTTATATATAAATGAAATATTCTATAGATTGTATTCTGTGAAATATAATAGATGCAATATAGCTAGAGAAGGTGGAAACTCTATGATCACAAATTTTATTTTAGCATTTCCAAGCTTCAAAGACTTTACTTCTCGAAGGCCTCTCATGGCCCTATTTTTGTATTACAATGGATTTATCCACACTTTTTAATATATATTTACCAGTTCTTGTAAAAAAAAATGACATTAAATCTCATTTTCAAAATGTTTACAATAATATCAAATTTCATAACATATTAACTCATAAAGATTGAATTTTATTTTTGGCTAAGAGCTCGTCTTCCTTGGACATAAGGAAACAGGGAAATGGCCCAAGACCTAGAGACATCTCGCAAGAGTGAAAGTTTGTCCCCTTACGAACCACCAATGGGTTATTTCACGTGATGTGGCTTTCTTTGAATAACAATGATGAGCCAACTTGCATTCATGGATAACAACTAGTAATGGTTATCCCCACTATTGGTTAACAATTGAGTTATGATAGGTTTTCTTTGATGTGGCTTTCTTTGAATAACAATGATGAGCCAACTTGCATTCATGGATAACTAGTAATGGTTATCCCCACTATTGATTAACAATTGAGTTATGATAGGTTTTCACACTATGTGAAAAAATTGAATTTTATTTTCAAATTATTTCATTATAAAAACAACATAATAAATCAAAATAATTAATTTGAATTTAATAAACCAAAATTAATTCCAATAAATAATAATCATCAAAATAAATTATTTAAGTTTAATAATTATCACATTAAATTAAAAATTCTATACTAACCCAAAACTATTAATTTTTTTTAAAATCTATTATTTTTTTTAAATCCACATATTAATAAAATAAAATAAAATTATTAAATTGAAGTGTAATAGTCATACTTATAACATTATTAGACGGCTTATTATTAATACTCTCTTTGAAAATTCTATACTAACCAAGAACTATTAATTTTTTAAAATCCAATTATTAAAAGAATAAAATAAAATTATTAAATTGAAGTGTAATAGTCGTACTTTTTATAACATTATTAGATGGCTTATTATTATTATTAATACTCTCTTTTTGCCTTTTCCGAGGAGGCGATAACTATACCCTAATAATATAGAATAAGAATTCGTAAGTCCCATGAATGGAAAAAAGCATGAACCATCAAAACAAATTATTATTATTATTTTATTTTTAAATTAATAATAATATTTTTTTTATTGAATATAAATTTAAACGTAAGTTGACTTTGTTATAATTAATTAATTAATGTAAAAAGATTAAATATATTTTATTTTAATTATAATTTCAAAATGTCTTCGCACACGGTTAAAATTGCATATATTTTAGATAATATTAACCTCATATTAATTATATGATAATTATAAAATATTAAAATAAGGTTAAAAAAAATATGAATTGCATATATTTTAGATAATATTAACGTGATATTATTTATATGATAATTATAAAATATTAATATGATAATTATAAAATATTAAAATAAGGTTAAAAAAATATGAATTGCATATATTTTAGATAATATTAACGTGATATTATTTATATGATAATTATAAAATATTAACATAATGTTAGAACAATATGAATGAGTTATATATATAGATTTTATAAATATAAGTTTTTTATAAAATTTATTGATGATGATAATTGACATTAAGTAAGACTAATTGATTTATTAAATCTTAAGAAAATAAGAGATTACTTTAATTTCTTTAAAATTGTATTTTTATGTTAAAAAAGCATTGAGAGAAGCTTTTCAAGATCACCATAGTTTTGATGACTTAGGAGGTTAGGAAGGTGGATAATGTGGCAAATATTTTTAAATTTAATATGGATATAGGTAGGGCAATCCAAGAGGAAGTGTTTTTCATCTTCTACCCACTTAGTGTCACAAAGGTGACATACTATCTCATCCCATGGTGTTTTGGGAGTTGTCCAATGCCCACTTTCACTATGTAGCTCGTGAGAGTTTGTTCTTATTTTAAATATGTTGATTTTCTTCCTTGCACTTCTCAAAACTCGGAGGTAATTTGATCTTCTAAATTAGGGTTGACCACCTCCTTGTATATCTTAATTTCCTTTTTTTCCACTAATTCTTTATCACACCACATGTTCTCCTTAAATTTAAAAGTGATAATATTTGTAATATTATTGATATTGTGCATGATGGATTCTTCTTGTAKTCCCCAATGATTTAGCCAAGATTTGACATCTTTATGTCATCCCCACTTGAGCCGCTAGTGGTTTTGGCTAGAGTTTGAAGCAATTTTGGGGAGTCTCTTGTCATCCATGTCTTAGTTGTTAATTGCTGCTATTTCTGAATGAAGGTTAACTTATCACCATTATTTAAGGAAAACCATGTCAACTTAAATCATTTATTGGTGGTTTCATAAGGAAATATACTTTTATTTTTACTAAATACCTCTATATCTTGAATCATTAACTTATTTCTTTAATTTTTAAAAAAGTGGATAATAATTAATTTTATATCTTATTTTAAAACAACAATTTTAATAAAAATAATATCTAAAAAAATTATTCATATATGCATCATACACAACTTGATTAAAATAATAATAACAACAATAATAAATAATTAACTTTCACTTTAAATATACATATAATGAAAATTAATTATTTAAAAAATCTCTCTAAAATATTAATAATAATACTTATTAAAATAATAATAACAATACTAATAAATAATTAACTCCCACTTAAAATATACATATTTAATGAAAATTAATTATTTAAAAAATCTCCATGAGATAATAATAACAATAGATAATAAATAATTAACTCCCACTTAAGATACCCATATATAATGGAAAATGCCAATTATTTAAAAAAAAGTTGGTAAGTTATGAATGTCATGGGAAATGATGTGCACAAAGATTCTAATGGTTGGAAAGTGCCATGTGTGTACTTTCTACCTCATTTAGAAAAAGGTGGTCGGTTGACTTAAAAGAGGAGAAAGGCACAGGATGTTGCTTAAGAATAATCTTACACTTAAAAAGCAACCTTTTTATTATGAATTTTTAATTTGTATTAATTTATGGTAAAATTTTTTTTTTTTTATGATGATTGCATTTGAAAAATGTGTAAATAAAATTTAGAAATATTATTGTTTTAAATGTTTTATTAATTTTATAATAATTTTTTTTTTACATAATTTTAATAATATTTTGAAATAAATAAATTTGAAAATCTAAATTTTTAGGAATACGTTTATTTTTAGTATGTTTTAATTTTAATATATAAAATATAATTTTCCATACTTTCATAATTTAAAATATAATTTTATCTACTTTCCTAATTTAATTATTAATTATTAACCAGATTTTTTTTTACATATAAAAATTATAATAATTTTAGTAATTTCATTTCCATTATATTTTGAATAAAATGATATTATAAAGAATATTTTATTTAAATATAAAAATAATATTGTAAAGAATATTTTTTTACATATAAAAATTATAATGATTTTAGTAATTTCATTTCCATTATATTTTGAATAAAATGATATTATAAAGAATTTTTATTTAAATATAAAAATAATATTGTAAAGAATATTTAAGATATTTTATTTTATGTGTATAATAAAGTGTATTAATCACAAAATAAATTACACAATATTAATAATAATTATTAAATAATAATAATAATAATTAGTTTTAATAATTAAATAAACAAAATGGTCATTTTCCTTATAAAGTTTAATTTTCTATTAAATTTATTTGTGAAATAATAAAGTTATTTTTAAAAGTCATAGTCTTAACATTTTATACATTTTTTTTTTCTTTCTCTTTTTCCACGAGAAAATTGCTCAAATTTATATAAAGTATAAATTCCTTTACAAGTCTGTCTGCCAGCTGTAACAACAAAGACAGCGATAGAATCGCCAACAAAGTCCAAAGACCCCTAAGGGAACAACATAACTGCAGTAAATACAAATGAGCATAGAAAGCCCATAACAATACATCCACAGTAGACATTATATATACTATCCATCCCGCCTCATTCAAAAACATTAATAGAAGATATAGGACTCAATATGCCTCTATCCTTGTGGAAAACCGATAACCTGCCAACCACCTCCCTTAAAGCCCTCTTAGAGAGGGCATCCGCCTCTCCATTGAAAGCTCTGGAAATATGGCTAAATTTGACATCGGAGAAAGATCTAAGCAGAGCCATCGTTTTATCCTTCCAGCAGTTGTTTTGGACTGTTTGAAGCTTGGATTTTAGGGAGATCCAGTCAATTATAATACGCGAATCACCAAGGACATGGATGTGACTAAGAGACCAGCAGGAGGCGAGATAGAGAGAGGCCCATAGGCCCAAGAGCTCGGCCTTATTGTTTGAGCCTTCTCCGCAGTTTAAAAACCACATGGTGGTTCTATTTGGGTGGGTTTTGAAGATACCCCCGGCCCCACAGCAGCCTCCATCGGACTTCGCTGCACCATCGAAATAAACCACCGAGTAATCGCTTAACAAATTGAAATCACAAACCTTGGGAGTAGAGGTCTTCAACGGCTTCAGTTTCCAATGAAATCGGGCCAAGACTTTAAGCAATGCTGCGTGAGTAGAGGGAGGCCTAGAGTAAAAAATAGCATGGATTCGATCAGTCCAGATCTGCCAACTAATGATAGCAGGTAGAGGTTTGGGTGCAGATGAAAATTCCAGCCACCGAGAGTAGCTGTGCGAGAAGGATCTTCCGCTCCAAGAAAAAGGCAGCGAGAGATGAGCTAACGCTTGAGTCCAGACCGACTGTGTATAGGGGCAGAAGACCAAAATATGATGGATATTCTCCGGCGCACAGCAGCAAAGGGGACAAATCCCCGGTCCCTCCCATCCCCTCCGACGTAGAGCATCCCACGTGAGCGGCTTCTCCCTGCAAGCGAGCCAGACAAAAAACTTAACCTTAAGGGGCAGGTCCCATCGCCAGAAGAGAGATATCCAAGAACAGTCCACAACAGAGGATTGTTGTGTGAGTAAAGCATAGTAAATATTAAAATAACAAAAATGGATATTTACATTTTTTGCTTTGAAATATGATAAGAATAATTTAGAATTGATGAAATTGCAAATATTGATCATTAACATTGCAAAACAAATTATAATAAAGTTGTTTAAAAGTGTTAAAATCCATTTATACCTTAAAAACAACTATTTCAACAATCTAAAAATACAATTTCATCAATACCTTATGATTAAATTATAATCATAATAAATAAATAAAAATTCAAAATTGTTAGATTTCTAATTTTATAAGTGAATTAAACTATACATAACATTTATTATTGTACATTCCACTCCAAACAGTCATCCACAATGTTGTTACAATATCCATAAAATATAATAAAATAATAGAAGATTCTTTACAACCATTATAAACTACGATAATCATATTTGACTTTAATATTGACCCAAAAAAATAATAAATTTAAAAATATTATTTGGGTTAAAAAACAAATTAGTTTAAACAAATTTCAATAAAACACTTTACATTTAAAAATATTAAATTTAAAATTTTTTAATTATTAAATTTTAAAAATAAAATTATTAAATTATATTTTAATAATTAAGATAAATAAAAATATTAAATTATTAAATTATACTTAACTTAAACTCGTTATGTCATGATAATAATTAATTTCAAACATAAATAAGTTTAAAATTATTTTAATTATTTTTTTTATTTTTTAAGTAAAAAATAAGTATAATATTTATTTAAATTTTTATTAAATAAAAAAAACTATATGCTCAATTAAAATTTATAATGGTACTCATCCTTTTTAGGGTTTGATGTTCAATTTATAACCTTCACAAAATCAAATATAAGGTTGGATATTAGATTTCCAATGCTTTGTCGAAATTTAAATATTTAATTATAAACCTTGCTTGCTTAAGGGCATATTTTGGCTTGGCCTTTGACATATGGCAAAGGGTACTTCTTCTCATTGGGGATGTTGGAACACTCTCCTTTCCCTTTTTCCTTCATGTTTTAATCCATTTTAGAAATTACTTTGGGGACCATTTTAGAAATTACTTTGGGGATGGTAGAGAGTAAAATGTCATTAATTGTATTGTATTATTTAGATTGTGTAATATAGTTAGTTCTCTTAGTTGGAATTATCTGATTTCTTAGTCATGTATTTATTGTTTTTAATAAGATACCCTTTATATATGTGATATGTTTTTTTACTAGAGTTACATTTTGGAATGTCTTTACTTTCTTTTTCTTAGTATTCATCATTAGATTTTGGCATACACTAGGTTTGATATTTTTTCTTTTTCAGTTGGAGAAATTTTTTTTTGGGCGAGATTTCTTTATATGGAATATCTCTAAACAATATCTACATTTAAAAATCATGCTCTCCTTAATCTGTAAACTATCGTGGATATTTCACTAGAACAGTTCATCACAAGATATCTTATAATTTTTTGCAATCTTTTATTATGTAGTGTTTTGCTTTAGCTTTTAGATTTAATATTACTAGCTTAGCACACAAAATATTGAAATGAAAGAAGCTAAGCAAATAACACACCATCCACACAATGAACACAAGATGCACCCTGAGAAAACCAATATGAGAAAAACCCAACTAGAAGGTGAGGCTCATGCCTTGCTATTTTCTTCTTATTTATGAAATGCAAATACAAAGAAAGTGTACTCACTATGGAGTTGCCATGGACATTGTGGCCTGAATGGCTACTACATAGTCTTGTACTTAATCTGTTATGCTTCAATATTCCACTCCTAGATGCTCTTCTCAACTACAAAACAATAAATAATACAAAAAAAATGTAACCCTTCCTTTCCTAGTGTCTGATATCTAACATGTCTTGATAGTCATCTAGGGTTTGGGTTGGGTTTTTTGCATGCCTCAACTACCAATTAAGGTTAGGGTTTTAGACCCTCTAGAATCTTCTTGAAAATTGACATTTGACTAACTCCACATGTGTGAGTAATGGAATTTGACTTGGCATACTCTTGGTATCATGGTGGTCAATAGGATAAGTCAAGCTATGGGAGGCATAACTTCCTCATCTGAACTTCGATTGAGGTGATCTTTGCGTCGTTGGAAAGATCTTAATGTGTAAAACAATGTCAAGAGGTTGGGAACTTTATTCACAAAGTTTTGACCCCAAAAATGACCATTTAAGGCCTCAAATAGGCTCTGAAAGTTTTTAGACCACAAATCACCAAAGAATGACATGCCCCTAAAATGGGCCCTATAATCCAATAGCTCCAATTTTTCCACCAAGAAAATTCCAAAATATATGACAAATTATATAATGATCCATTTCAAATCACTCCTAATCTAGTTATGGAATCCATTGAGAATCATCACACTCTATAATGACTTTGTCAAGTGGATGTTTAACTCGAAGAAAACTCTACCCATATTCTAGCACATGAAAATTATCTTATTCTTGTGGCTTATATTAGTGTTAAGAAATTTTCCAAGGATATTTACAATTGTATTTAATATTCTCTTAACTTACCAGTGGATGAGAAGATTAGTGGCATTCTCACCCAAAATAGGATTATTCAGATAAATATTGAAGCTAAGTTAAAATTCAGAAACCATGATTTGAAGAAGAGGCTAGCTCTACCCAATAACCATATTCCTCCTCTTTAAATTTCCCACAATCTTCCAAATTAATTTAGAAATAATAAACACAAACTTACCACATATAATATAGTCCCTAGAGAAGCTAAAGAATCGAGTGATTCAAGGGTGGCAAGTGCAAGGGGGATCATCCTTGATCTCAAGGGACAACTTGAAACGACTTTTTCCTTGGTTTAGGAAAGTCCACAAACAATAAAGATGAGGCTTACACTTTTTTTCAAGGTCTTCTTCTAGCAAA
>JASDQU010240745.1:91378-101507 GCA_032191745.1 Picea mariana
CAAAGGAAGTTGGTGCTTCTAATGAATGTAATTCTTCGAGACATATAAGAAAAAGCATTTTGTGGTTTTCTCTCGCTTTGAGTTTTCATGTAAAAACACCAATGTATTGTGTATGTGTATGATTGTTCATTTTTTCATTGTTTATTTACTCTGCAAATATTGGTTGATAATGCTACATTGATATAACAATTGCATTATATGGTTAAAAGGGATTAGATTGCTCTATTACTGATTCACCCCCCACTCAGTAATCCAACACTGAGATCATTGAATTAAACAAGAACTGGTTTGAGTTTAACTGTATTCAACCAGATCATGCAAGATGGGTACTTGGAAAAAACTGGAGTGTTAAGAACTCCCCCCCTTTTTAAAAACCATGGAACCCCCTTTTTGATGCCACCAGAGAAAAATTGGATAAAAATCTGGTTTGGGTCCGTCTCCTGGCACTGCCTCTATAGTTTTGGTTTTGGATTACTTCAAAGTATTGGGGAATTATCTGGGGAACTTCTTGGAAGTGGATTTATCCTTTGACGAAACAAAAAAAAAGGAAAGTGGCAAGGATTTTAGTCAATCTGAATGTTAGAGAAGGACTTGGTGAAAAAATTGATTTGAGTTGGGGAAACTACACACACTCAAAGATTTTGGATTATGATAATGTCTCCTTCATATGTCATGGATGCCATCAATATGGACATTTAGTGATGAACTGCCATCTGCCTTTAAGAGCCAGAGGAAGGCCCATTTTTTTTGATAAGGGGAAGAGAGTGATTCGGGAGGAGGAAAGAAGACACACAAGTGCTACAATTGATGAAGCACAAGACTCAGTAGACCTAAAGCGGCCTTCATCACCCAAATAATTTCGTATATAGGRAATTCAAGAACCACTTCYTGGAAAAGAAACGRAAGGATCTGAGCCTACAAGCCTTATCAAAATCGACTTGGGAAACTCAAGGAATCTGGTCTCGGGTAATCATTTACCTCTTTCTCCTCCCATTATTGTTTTAATTAAAAATATTACTCTAGAAGGAAATGAGTGGTTGGAGGCTCTCAAAAATATGTCCCTAGATATCAACCCCTTCAAGATGATTATTTCATCAGTGGATCCAACTTCCCCAAAGCGACTTTGTTGCACAGAAGATGATTCTTCTTCTTCCTCTCTTCCCATCGAGACAACTCTCTATTTTCTTAGATCCCATAAGAAAACCAAACCCTCAGGAGGGCTGGGAAAGGAAGTGATCTTGTCATTGGATAGAGGAGGTCGTGGGAGAAAATCCTTGATCTCAAAATCTCAATCCAAAGTCAGGATAGACATTCTAGACAGAAAACAACAGTCTATTGAAATGGCACTTAGAGCAGTGAGGCCTGGGGAAAGGTTTGAGAATGAAGTGCATGTCTTCCAACTACAGGGGTCTAGGCAATTCCATAAAAAACCATCCTTCAAAAGGGTGATTTATTCGGAACACCCTAGCATTTTACTACTACAAGAAACCCTGGGGGAAGGAGAAGAGGTGAAATCTGTCCTGGAACTACTACTTCCTGGATGGAAGTTTGAAAATTTGGATGACTTGGGAAGATCAGGGGGTTTGGAAACAAGATGGAATACCCAAACAATTCAAGTTATAAATGTCCGGGGTATAAAGTCTGGACTAGGAATTATTGTTTTGGCCCCAAAGTGAAGGGAATATCTACACATCCTAAACGACTATGGCCCTTATCAGAACAAAAAACCTTACCGAGACACACTTTTTACTAAGTCCTTTCTAAAATATCATCTGGTGATCTTAGGGGGAGATTTAAATTTCTCCTTGGGACCTTCAAAAGTCTGGGTGTGCAGGCTAGAACTGACCCTTTGGTAGAATATTTTGGTCGAAAACTTGTTGCCTACAGACTAACTGACCTGGACCCCACTTTGCTCAAATCAACCTGGAGAAACAACAGGGTGGGGGAGGATGGAGTTGATAAAAGGCTTGATCGTTTTCTAATAGTTGATTCCCCTTTGGAAATGCAACTAACAATGAAACAATGGATCATTTTTGGAGGTATCTCAAACCATTACCCAATTTTCTTGGAATTCATATAGGGCTCAAAGAAGCGAGCCAATTCTTTCAAATTCAACAATACTTGGTTAGAGGATGACTCTTTTATAAATATTGTAGAAGAGAACTCGATACCCTTTCACCAAGACAATCATCAGTCGACATCCTTTCAGTTGGAAAAAACTATGAAAAGGATCAAAGAGAAAGTAAAACCCCGGGCTTTCCAAAAAATGCAAAATGAGGACAAACAACTAAAACAAATTGAATCTAAGCTACAAAGATTATTTGAAGAAAAAGGGGGGGGTTTATACCCCTAAGTCAAAAATTACTTTACTACAATTGGAGAAGAGAAGAAATAAAATACTAAAGGAAAATGAAGAATCATGGAGACTAAAAAACGGATCTATATGGCTGGCAAGTGGGGATGAGAATACAAAGTTCTTTCAAGCATTTTCTAAAGGAAGAAGAAATGCCAACACCATTTGGCAGTTGAAATATCTGGAAGGGAATATGGATAACACTTTTGAAGGTATGTCAATATTAGGGAAAAAACACTTCCAAAATCTCTTCAAAGAAGAAAATCAAGCCTCCATAGAAGAAGTGTTCCAAATGGATCAACTTTTCGCCAGACTTGTAGATGAAGTAGAAAATAGGCTCCTGCTGGAAGAAGTAACATAAAAAGGAATTAAAAGAAGTTCTACACAACTTTCAAAAAGACAAAATCCCAGGTTTAGATGGTTGGGCGATTGAATTATTTTTGGTATTTTATGAGATTCTGGGACAAGACCTGCTAAAGATGGTAGAGGACACCCGAACTTCTAGGTAAATTCCACAAATTCTAAAATTTAATTTCATAGCTATGATTCCAAAAATAGATAATCCGAAGATGACTTTCGTCCAATATCACTCTGTAACTGTGTCTATAAAATTATCTCAAAAGTAATTGCAAGAAGAGTGAAAAGAATACTCTCAAAAAGAATTTCAGGAGAACAATTTGGTTTCTTGGAAGGAAGACAAATTCATGAATCCATAGGGGTAGCACAAGAAGGACTTCAGAGTTTGAAGTCAAGGAAATTAAAAGGTACAGTGTTAAAAATTGATCTTTCTAAATCGTATGATAGAGTAAGTTGTATTTTTATTCACTTATTGCTAACCCATTTGGGATTTGCATTCCCCTTCATCAATTAGGTCATGAATTGCCTCACTACAGTCTCCTTTGTTGTGCATATAAATGGCTAAACCTCACCTTTTTTTCCTTCAGAAAGAGGTTTAAGATAGGGATGTCCGTTATCACCTCTACTTTTCATCTTAGTAGTTGAAGGAATAATCAGAGCTATCTCATAAGCAAAACGATTGGGTTCTTTCTCCAGAATCAAAGTCTCACAAGCTTTACATCTCACCCACCTTCTCTTTGTTGACAATGTATTAATATTCAGTGTAGGATCCAAAAGGGAGGTAGAGACTTTAAAGAATATACTTCTTCTTTTCTCCAATGAAAAAGGCATGAAAATTAATGAAGAGAAATTGTCCCTTACTACAAATTTACTCTCAGAAGAAGAATGTCAAACCCTTAGGATTTTTTCCCTTTTGAGGAAAATAAATTAGACGATGGCCTAAAATATTTGGGTTTCGTCCTAAAACCAAATGACTACAGAAAATCAAATTGGAAGTGGCTACTGAAGAAAATGGATAAAATACTAAACACCTGGAGCCACAGGTGGCTTTCACGTGCGAGAAGACTTGTTTTGGTTAAGTCAGTCTTGGAATCCATTCCTGTTTATTGGATGTCACTCTATTAGATCCCAAAAGGAATATTGGAAGCACCAAGAAAACTCACCTCCAAATTTTTGTGGAGCGGCAAAAAAGAATCTCATGTAATTTCATGGGTTCATTGGGAAAAGATCATTGTACCAAAGGCTCTTGGAGGTTGGGGCCTGAAACATATTTTTCTCTTCTCCAAATCTCTGGTAGCCAAGGGAGGATGGAGAATTATAAACTCTTCTAGTCTATGGACTAAGGTAGTAGTGCAAAAATATATTCAACCGATTCTTATGGAGACATGGATCAAAAGTACACAAAAATCTTTAAAAGGTGCCTCGGTGATTTGGAAAGCAGTCATAAATGCTTTTCCAGTCATAAAAAGTGACCTTGCTTGGAATATAGGAAATGGACATTGTTTTAGACTGGGGAAAGACCCTTGGTTGGGATGTGAAGGACAACATATACTCTTTGACCAACTCCTCCATCATTTGAACACAAAGGGCATTGAAACTTTAAATAAACTTGTTGAGCCAAGACTTACCACTATCTGGTCACAAGGCGGAAGGAGGAAAACTAGTTGGGATTAGATATCGATGAAGTATTAGAGATGTAAAGGTATATAATTTTGTTAAAAATATCTCATATCAGACTCAGGGATCATGAGGATGAACTGATTTGGGACACACTGCCTTCAAGGATCTACACACAAAAGTTGGGATACCTAAAATTAAACTCGGACCTGCTACAACGAGAGTTAGTCTAGTGGTGGGGAAATCTTTGGAAACTGAATTTCCCAACCAAAAAATGATTATTTATGTGGAATATCTTAAATAACAAGGTGTCGACATGGGATAATCTACATAAAAGAAACTTTTTTGGCCCAAGATGGTGTACTCTGTGTAAATTTGAAGGAGAATCTACTTTACATCTCTTTTTGAATTGTCATTACACCATTAAAGTGTGGACTAAAGTTTCAAGACTATTGGACCTTCAGTGCAATTGGTATGGACAAGACCTATAACATGCTTGGTAGATTTGGTGGGTGACCAAAATTTATAACAACCTTAGAGCCTTACCCATTTTGATCATTTGGGGTGTCTGGCTAGTCCGAAACTCCCTAATTTTCAAAGGTGTGCCTTCAGTACCAGAGGTTACAATGGCTAAGATTTTAGCCATATTGACCTCCTTAACCACCCAGGAGGTTAGAGCCAAGACTAGACAACCACAGAAGGTTGAGATTAACAAAACTATCCCCAGGGTTTTTTTTGATGGGGCATCACAACACAATCACTATGAGGGAGGAGGAATTCTCTATTTTTTAGACTCCCACTATTACTATATGACCTTTGTTTTTGGGTCGGGAACAAACAATTTTTCCGAACTAATGAGCCTCAAACTTCTCATTGTCTTCACCATAGAAAAGGGTTGTCACTCCTTAAATGTTTTTTGAGACTCCTTGATTGTCATAAACTGGATAAGAGGCACACAAAGATGTTCTAACACAAGACTTGCTACCTTAGTGGAAGACATTACTTGCTTACATACATCTTTTGATTCACTTATTTCCAACATGTATACAGGGAGAACAATAAAGAAGCGGACCAGAGGTCGAAAGAGGGGCTTCATATGGATTTGGGCCAATGGAAAGTAATAGAGTTTCAAAACAATCAGGTTCAGGAATATCTTCACCAACCATTTTTGGAATGATTACAAACAGATTGTCTTAATACAAAAATGATAAAATAACTTTTTTGTTTACAAGCAACAAAGAATCCACAAGGATACTATCTGCAAACAATCAACTTTAGGGACTTGTTGAGCTACATACAGTAGAAAATTGAACACAAAACCTTTAAAGGGATCATAAGATCATATGAAAGTGTAATTGCAGATTGCCATCTCGAACTACAACAATAGAAAAATGTAATAAGTGTATACGCAAAATGTAATTTTGTTCTCAATTGATAAAATAAAATTACAATTTTTTTTCTATGGAAAAATATAACCAAGGTCAAAAAGAAAATTATCTGAAAAGTGCATAAGGATTGCAATAATAAAATTAATATATAAATATTTGCAATGCCAAATAAAGAGTTGTTAGTGTAATTAACGACAAACTTATAAGGTTGAATAAGTCAACCAATAAGGTATATGTGAGAGGTGACTTATCAATGAAGCCATCTGTAAGGGTAAAGTTGAAATGAAGCCATGTAGGGACAAAGTTAAAATGGGATCTTTTTGTCACTTTAAAACGTGTTAGTATTTTGAAGGTGTTAGGATGATGATGTATTTTTTTTAGTTTCTTTATAATAGGTTTATTAAAAGTATCAATTATGGTTACTTATTAAGGAAGTAGATTGAAATTACATTAAAAAAACAATTTCATTTCTTTCCCTCCAATATTATTTGTTAATGGAGTTGGCATCATTATTTTCAATCTTATCGATTTAAAAATAACATTTTTTAATTTACATTTTTTATAAAAAAAAATTAAGAAGTTTATTTTAGATCTCAAATTTATCTTAATGATGTTTGATGTCTAATGAGATTAGTTGTGGATTTGCAATTATGAAAATAAGACCCTTATTATTGTTTATGAGCAATACCTTGTGTTATAAATACCCATATTGTTTCAAGTGAAATTTGCATCACTTAATGCCAACTGTTGTGAATAATTCTCTCTCTCTTATTTATTTTATCAAGATAAGGTTCACTACATGTTTATCTCTCTCATATAAGGGCCTAGATCATGGACTCTTGAGAAAGGAAATCCTCCATAAGAGTAGAAGTTATATTAGAAAGAGATAAGATGGGATTTTATAGTTATATAAGCAAGTTTAAGATGTTACAATATAGACGTATCTAACTATATAATATGCTTATGTTTTCAAATTTTCATTATAAAATGTTTATTAAGATTTGAAATCAGTAGATTGTTCTTATGTCATGTCTATTGAGATTTAAAAAAAAAAAAATAAGCGTTAATGTGACGAAGCAAGTGATGGTGTGTATTTGTTGTGTTGAACATTTTTGTAACGTTATGTTGAATGAGAGTTGTTATGATACTTTATGTTGTGATTGAGATGAAAAGTGAGTTGAAAAGACGCTTCATGAAAGGTCATGAAAAAGAGATCACTTAACAAATCTATGGGTAATCTAGTTAATTTGCTTATGAAATATGGATAATCTAGTTAATTTTCTTATGGAAGCGGATCTTAGAAGATGCAAGAAGTATGTGTAAAAAATCCAATATAAGAATACACAAGAAGGAAAATCTATCTATAAAATTGCAAAAGTTTTGAAGAAAAATTCAAATTTATGAAAAAAAAAAGAATATGCATTAATTCAAATTCTATCATAAACACTTTGAACCATTTTAATTTAAAATGTTTTGTTTTTAGCATTTTCATAATGTTACTTGTAAAATGAAAATCAATTATGATGCATCCTTAGGAAAATGATTGAGCAAATGACTTGGTAAATGAATTTGAACGGATTTCATCTCCACAAGAATATGCTTTGAAGAACTTTACAAATCTATTTGTTAATATGATGACTAAGAATGTCATCGACATTTTAACAAGAGATTTCAATCATATCTATTAATGGTAAAGTTGAGTCACTAGTGGGGAAGGTGCATTTCCCAAAGAAAAAATAAAAAGTAAAACATTTTGCATTCTAATACATTTTTTTTAGAATTTGTTAATGTGAAATTTAGACATTTTTTTTTAGAATTTGTTAATGTGGAATTTAGAGACCGAGGTAATAAAAAAAGAAAAGGGTTTATTTTTTAAAAAATAACATCATATTTTATAAACTATGGTATTAGCAATAGAGTTGGACTGTAAAACCCCAAGGAAGCCCACCACTCTTAACAATTATGTTCTTTTTCTAAATTTGTTTTTATGTGATTGTGTGATATCTTTGTACTTATATCTCTATAATGATATTGATATAATACAATATCTTTAGCTTGAATGGGAAGATAGTGATATTTTGTTCACAAATTAAACATATTTATTGGATATTAGAGATGAGTGGAAATGTTTTTTATATTAGCACAATTTTTTCAACTCTAGAGTCTATGGAATCAATTAGTGTCATTCTAGACATAATTATCAATTGGTCGATAGTTAATTATGTGTTTCATTAAGTGGTTGATTAGTTAGTTGGACCAACTAGAAGTGGCCTTGATTAAAATGAGTTGTAAAATCTAAATATTCTAGAACCATTCTCAAGCATACCTAGGGTGATCAAGGTGGATAAAGTCTTCTTTATTTTATGGAAGTTAGTTACACTTTCAGTTTTATATACATGATTTCATACATTGCTCTATTGACCATCTAAAATGTGTATTATTGATTCATTCAATGTATGTTGAGTTATGCTCACTTTTACTTAAGTGTTGTAACAATCTCTTTCAACACCACATCTTTATCTTAGAATTTGTTGTTTTTCAATTCTATATTTTTTTTATTTTCCAACAATGCACAACATTATCTTTCTTTAACCATGTCTTTAAACTATGAAAACCTTTTCCATATCCATAATTCATGTGAGCCAATAACACTAATGTTGATAGATTTAACATTCCCATAATTAAAATGGGTTTTTAACATATTTTGATTTGTTGTGTTTATGAAGAACTCTAATATCACCAAAGCCATGAGCATGTTGCAGAAGAAAATCACATTGAATATTTTATTTTCATATAATGGATGATAACTTGGAATTCAATTCATTTTGAGATTATTTTAATTCCTTATAATGGATGATAAATTGGCATTCAATTCTTTTTAAGCTTACGTTGTTAGTGTTATCATCAACACATATAACCAAAGTGAGATATAAAAAAATAGCTTAAATCTAGAACATGCTTTAGTTTTATTATCAATCAGTTTTTTAAAGAAATAACAAAAGCAAAAAAGTGGTGTATGTTTGTTATCTAAGAAACAAAAAAAATCAAAAGAATAAGATATCAAAAAAAATTGCTTAAATCTAGAACATTAATTAATGAGTTTTATTTTCAAAAGGTAACAAAAAGTTAAAAGTGATGTGTGTTTTTAAAAATAACAAAAATTAAAAAAATGAGATATGAAAAAAATAATTTAAATCTAGACCATGTTTTAGTTTTATCAACAATGAGTTTGTTTTTTAAGAGGTAACAAAATAAAAAAGTGATGTATGTTTCTTTTTTAAGAAGTAACAAAAATTTTCTCGGATGGGATGATATATGGTGCATAGATGTCAACAGATGTGTTGGCTACAAGGGCAGTTAAGGATTCTCGTTGTCACCCTCCTTCCCTATCTAGTTGATATGCCTAGCATTCATTTTCGCCAAGTTTTAGTGCATTGGAAGGGAATGACAGTTTTAATGGTGACTCGATTTCGGCTCCTTGGTATAGGTATGAAGCAACAAAACTGCATTAACCAAGCACTCATGGATATCTGAGCCATCAATTCCTCCTTCCTCATGCTAATTTTTACTCGCAATGGTTTTTATCTTTGGCATCTGGCTTTAGTTCACTGTCTTCTCCTGGATGTTATGCTCCACACCTATAATTCCTTAGTAATTCTTCCTCTATTTGTCTTTCACACCTCTGGTCACCCCACCGTCTTCTTCTTCCCCCCTGCGCTTTGTCTAGCCATCCCTCGCGAGAGAGGTAAGTCTCAGTGCAAGCCAGCCTATTATAGTTAGGTCGACATGCACAAACGCCCGGAGCCAACCTCTCTCTCTCTCCCCTTCTAGGCAGCAGTTCAGACTGCTTACCCTACCATCTGGAAGGAAATTCTGCCAAATTTGTCAAAGACCACCTTAGAGCAACAACCGACCACAGGGATCATCACCCCTTTGATTTTTCTGGATCGAGTTGGGATAGGTTGTATGGTTGAAGAGGAAATCCCTCCTTAGATGGAGGATTACTGTAAGAATTCCATCGTTGCTAAGGATGAGGACCCCGAAATAAATTGGGACGATTGTTGGAATGAGGATGACACAGAAGAGCATGCTCACCCGGCTCCTAGCTCCTACAAGCTCACGAAAGACTACCTGTTCTTGATTTTCGAGATGTGAAAGGATTTGGCAGAGCAACTGCACAACCACCATACCCTCAACAAGTGTTTAGATGTCCTGTTCAAATCCCTGTCAAGCGAGCCTACGAAAAGTCAATGCTTGACTTGTTGTCAACCACACACCTTTAAATTCTGCTAGGATGGATGCCTGGGTTCGCCTCATGTCTAGTCTCCTTATTGTTTTTTTCTCCAGTTTTAGTGATAAATTTTTTGTGAAATTCAAACTCGGGTTTTGGCTCATTAGCTAGTCAGGGCACTCA
>JASDQU010240746.1:27303-54273 GCA_032191745.1 Picea mariana
AGATAGATTTGAAAGGAAGTCAGTGTCCATGATAAGCATTTTTCTATCTAGGGTTAAGGTCAAGCCTTAGAGGTCGATCTACTTGTCCGCAGGTATATTTTCCTACAACATCCACAAGCACAACCCTATAGGCCTAGTCCTCCAAAATGATTCACAAGTATCATCATGTTGGCCATACGCTCATGATAAATTTGAGGATGAAATTTTCATAGAATACGCCTAGGACTGGGAAGAGGTAGTGCAGAGGATGGCCAACCCAAATATGACCAGGTTCAAGGCCATGAGCATGGATGAACAGGTGGAGAAAATAGAGAAGTCGGCTCAAGAGGCCCTCAAAGCCAGGGAAGAAATCAAAGAGACAGAGACTACAATGGCACAGAGAAGGGGATTGCTCTTTCTATAAGGGGAAGAGATAATCATTGATCAATTACAAAATGAACTTGATCTGGTAGAGATTTTGAGGATTCCCACTGATGACCCAATTGAAATTAGAGGAGAGCCAAGTGGCCTAGATCCAATACAAGTTGAATAAATCACCAGGCCAGAAAACCCTAAAGTTCCACCACCACAGATTAGATCACTAGGGGGAATTTCAACCCATCCTGAGATAGCAAGGACACCAGGGAGGACAAGTGTACCAAATCCTTTGTTCGACTTAATAACCATCTATGATGAGGATCATAGTTTTTAGGTGTTCTTGGTGACTCTAGTGTAGATTACAAAGGAAAAAGAACCTGAGAGAGGATCTACCACAGGTCCCGATAATCCAATTTATAGCCTTCCACAGAGCGAGCATGAGGTTGAAAGTTCCTTAGACAATGAGCTACTCGAATTGTTGGGAGCCCCAATGGACAACTCAAGGGATGAGCTAGGATTGGTTGGACAGAAAGAGGAAATTGCACAGCAAGAAATCGACATTTCGACATTTGATTACCAAGAAAGTACTGAACCTACCCCCAGTTCTTCAATTTTGGTCAATGCCTTACCATTCGATGAGAAATAAATGGAATTCAAGCCATCGAAACATATGGAAAAATTTTAGGGGCTCATCCTAGAACATATACACACAGTTGGGAGCCTGGGAAATACTCTAACTTGGGGAGAAAAACAAATCCCCAAACCTGTTGATGAGGTCATTGATATACAATAAATCTCCTATGACCGAAAGAGAAAATCCATCATGAAGAGAACCACTATGAAAAGGAGGCTTACATTGGATAGTTTGATTCTAATCACCAAAGAGGAAAATTTGTTCAACACAGAACACACCAAGATATCCAAGCGTATTGGAGTAGAGATGGCTATCATAGATTCCACTTTGTATAGAGAAAGAAGAAATAAAAAGGAGCTGGTAGTTGCACTTAAGGAGTTGGAGCATCTGCACTATTTGGAAAAATACTATCAGGACTCCACACAGGCCACAATGTTTTTGAGAAGTGAGTTTCAAGATGCTTATGAAAAATTCATGAATGAATGACACCTTTTCATTGCAAGTATAGCTGATTTCCAAGAAGACACCCTTATGGCACTAGAAACCTGCAAGGATGTGGAAAGGTGGTATGATAAGGCTCACCAAGCAGTAGAAAGGATCGATTACATCAGTGTGGTTCAAAAGGGTCAAGACACAGAAGAGTGCAACATTCACGTGCTGAGGGACAACAACATATATCAGATCAGGAAAGCAGTCGAATATTGGGTGAAAATGGCATGAGAACCTTAGTGGGAGATTCAGGAGAAATGGGCTGATTGTGAAAAGACATGGGAAAAGATTAATTGGGAGATGAGAGACATCGACCTCCCAAAATTTAGCTCACCCAAGAAATTTATCAACCTGCATGAAATTGTCAATAAACATGAAAAACAAGACTCAGAATGGACAACATAGACAGAAAAGGTGGCGAGCATGGTTCCAGGTCAAGTACGACAGTTCATGGAGCATCTAATTAAGTCTTGAGCAGTTATGAAGTGGTTAAGTGTCAAAATAGTCAAGTACCGATCACGAGAAGTAGAAGTGAAAGAAATCCTTTCAGCCCCGATGGACTAACATAAGTTCCCATATGCCAGCATATGTGAAGAACTCTTCGTCAAGTGGTCAGAGTATGAGAAGAGTCATACACTTCATTAAAACTATTTGATGATTCTTAGAAGACAGAGAGATGAAAGCGCCATGTGGTGATATTTTGTTTTACTTAGATTGCACTCATAGTAGCTATTTTTAGTTAATTATTCATTATAAATAAGAGGATTTACCTTTTAGAAAAGGTCAATGGTTTTGGAAAAGACCCTCATTTTTGAAATTTTTAAAGAACTATTTCCGAACTACCTTAATTGAGAAGTCATGTCTAGGACTAGAGACAAACTTTTGTTTTTCATCAAAGGCATTGTGTGATTGGATTTGAGGAGGAATCACTTCCAACTCTATTTCATGAATGGATGTTGTAATGAGTAAGAGTTTATTCATCTATTGATATGTTAGTTGTTTCAATATTTTTGTAGTTCTTGTCTCTAATGATGAAGGAAAATCATTGTGTTCATTTGTGATTAATGCTAGATCTAAGGAAACTATTTTTCTTTCCATCATTTTATTACATGTATGTTTTCTTTCGATAATTGTATCTCAGTCAATAATTGAAATACTAGCAAGTTAATGTATTAGTACTAGGCTTGTCACAGGTGTGAATATTATTGTCTGCATGCTTCAGCACAAGGGTTATATGAAGCTCAACCTTCTTCAGTAGTTAAGATTCCGCTACCCCCTTTTTACTAGCTAGTTTATACCAGCACACATATTTTTATCAGACCCATCTAATTAATAAAATACAAAAAGAGAACGTTTAAACTAAAGGAGGAACTTTCATAAGAAGATATCATATAAATAACTACGTAAAACCCATCGATAAATTGGTCAGATCGAAATATTGGAGAACCATTCCACCATCAAATGTTGCAGATCCCAGGTGTTGGCCTTTGGTTATGGAAGTTAGTGAAGAGAAAGGAAGAAAAGGAAAAATGTGAACTGTGCAGAAGACATAGTGACTGTTACTGGTTCGAAGTGAGCAAAAGAGAAGAAAATACGGAGCGAAGTAAAAGAAAGAAATCTGTTGGATGAGGAGATCGAGGATGACAGATCATCAAGGAAGAAGGATCATGGACAACTCAACAAGTAGAAAAATCCCCCATTGGATGCTTGGAGCACAGTGCAAGAAGGAAGGAAAGACAGGCTGGCGAAGCCCTGAAAATATGGGTCAAGTTGACCTAGGGTTTTAGACACCTAGGTTTCGGCTTAAGGATGTCAGTGAGTGATTGTAATGTATAAATAGAGGTCTAAAGGACTTGGGATGGGCTGTTGTTATGATTGTTGTTGTTGTATTTGTCATTGTGTGATCGAGTGAGTGATATTGAGTGAGAAAGAAGTGTTGAGTATGAGAGCCTTCTGTATTGTAAGATATTTAGTTGGGTGCGAAGATCAACCCTACAACTAGGTGTGCAGGGAGGGAAGAGATAGCGAGGAGAAGAAAGAAGATCTGCTAGCTCAGAGCGTAGACAAGAACTTTATGCTTCATCTTAATATATTAAAAGCACAGTTTTGTGGACGTAGCCCTAGAGAGAGGGTGAACCACGTATATCTTGTATCATATGTGTGATTGATGCTATGTTCTTTTCCCTTTGATGTACGATTATTGCATTAATATGTTGGATCTGATAGATAGTTGTGCAGAGTAGAGTTAAGCTAGTAAGAGATATATAAATGATATGTTGTTCTAGTGCTAGATCCACTTGATATTCCCCTTGGTTGTAGACATCTCTGTCCTACAACCCCCCCATAGCTACTTCAGGTGAGGCTGCATCTTCTTTGTAGGTGTTGCTAAAAGGGCCAGTAATTAGGGCTTGTTAGTGTGCTCTTGGAGATGAACCCTGGGTCTGCCCCTGTGCAAACAAATGGTTCTGTTATTGGGACAAGAATCTTCTTGAGGGAATGTCAAGGTGGTTCCCATCAAATACAAAGATTCAAAAGTGGATAGAGGATTGAGAAAAGGACTTCGCTAAAGCCCAGATTAATAACCCTAATGTTAGTATAGAGGATTAGTTAGGAAGATATATCTTTACCGATATACACGATATTTTCTTTGGATGAATCCATCAGGAGCTATATGAATGGTTAGCTAGGTTAGCAGATACCCAGTTTGAGATCAGATCAAGGCCACATGTGGTCTTGACATTGGCACTAATCAAGAAGGTTAGGAGAGTTGATAACGCTGTGTCAAGAGCAGTAGATCACTGGTTTAATAGCACCATTGGAGGGTACATCACCGATTTTTTTGTTGACATAGTAGTGTCATATAGCCAAGACAAGAGATATTTCTTCAAGGGACGTAGAGGAAATTTTTTACACTTTCTAAAGTTGAGAATCAAGATGATATTGCATGAGAATAATATCTTGAATATTCAGTAGATTGGTCGGATTTGAAAAAGATAATGTTCATGAATTCGGGCAGCAACAACGACACAGAGGTTGGACATACGCACAATGGGAGAGCATTCAAATAAGTTCATCTTGCGAACATGTTTAAGAAGAACTATGGGGACGAGGGTTTCTACAATGGAGAAGAGGAAAATTTGACGGATGAATTACATTCAGAACCCGCTAGGGTAGAGGAAGGGAAAACTGAAGAGCCTCACCGGGAAGAGCCAAAAACTTAAGGAACTACACAGACTACTAAAGTAAGTACTATTATCCCTCCTATTGATTTAGTAGAATTAAGAAATTAGAGTAATCGAAGCCACTAGAGTGTTCAGAGCACTGTCACTAGTAGTCCACCACATACTCGGTCAGGAACCCTAGGAAGATCTATCGCAGATGAGATGAGGATCCCTATTTTTAGGGGAGATGGGTCTGAAGACCATGATCAGCATTGGTTCCTATGTGAAGTCATATGGAATATTAATAATGTCATTGGTGAAGCTATTAAAAGAACTCAGTTTAGTACTACCCTAAGGGATCATGTATTGAGCTGGTACATGAAGCTTGTCTAAGGAATTGCACATCCTAAGCCACTGAAAGAGATCAAGAATGTGTTGATTGCAGAGTTCAAGAAACCTAAGTTGGAGTCACAATGTATTATAGAGCTGAAATAGATCAAGCAGAAGGTAGCCAAACCTGTTTCAGAATTTGATCAGAGATTCAAGACCTTAACAGGCTGATTGACTTTTTAGATCCCAGATGAACAGAAAAACAAATGGTTCATTGATGCCCTCTTACCACACATAAGATTTCCTCTAATGCAACAGAATATTTCTTTGTAGATTGAGGCACTGGA
Organism: Picea mariana; assembly: GCA_032191745.1. NCBI lineage: Eukaryota > Viridiplantae > Streptophyta > Pinopsida > Pinales > Pinaceae > Picea > Picea mariana. The sequence continues at coordinate 32,622 of JASDQU010240746.1, forward strand.
GATCTCCATGAAGTTATAATCAGCCCCTATGGGAGAATCCATCTCAGGTATGAGTCAAATATTGAGTCAGCTAACTAGTTTGTCTCTACAGGTTGAAGATATGAAGAAATACAAGAGAAAAGATAAAAGACAAGACATTTGGTGTGTTAGATGCAAATCAAAAGGCCATGATAAGGAACATAGCCCCCTATTTTATGAATACTTGGCCTCTATATCTCTAATCCCTTTGAAGCAATTCACCCTACCATGGTGTGAGGTATGCAGAAATAGACATCGCCCTAGTGAGTTCTATTACATGAAAAAATATGTTCATACACCCAAAAAATTGTATTTCACATTATGTAAGTCTATGGGGCATGATGATAGGGATTGTATGGCTTATGACCTCATGCATGAAATTTCAAGATACATATACAAAATTCAAGGTGAAGTACATCAAGAAGGAAACACTACACAATATAACTCCCCTGGGAGAGGAAACTTCAAACCTCATGGTGGACTTTGAGGACAAGGATGAGGAGGAGGTATGGGTTGAGGTCGAGGACATATCATTTGTTACAAATGTGCACAACTAAGACACTTAGCAAGGGACTGTCAGAACCCTTGCACTACTTACAGCTACTACAGTTCCTTCGAACACGTTATAGAGGATTGTCCTATGCTACTAGCTAAGATTCAGGAAAGATGAGGACCTCAACAAAAACCGCAACTGCAATTGATATATGTTGAACCTCACAGAGAAGAACCTAGATTCATTATTATTACTAGAGGATGCATTGTTACAGGAGAAGAAAGACTAACCCAAGGAAAGACTATAGAAGACTCAGGAGTTAGGAAGGCTACACAGAAGACCCAAACCTTTGATGTAAAGAAAGAAAGACAAATATTTGAGGAGGAAAGAAAAGAGTTCAAAGAAGACCAAGGCTCTTCATCAAAGACATGGCCAGAAGTAAGAGAATATGGAATGCCTCTGGCATTTGATCAGTCTACTTCACCAAAAAAAGGAAAAGAGGTAAGACAACTCATGGAATTTTTGTATACTTGTATTAAGTTGATTCAGGATGAAAGTGTTGTACAAGAGCTACAAAATTTAATCAGACGGTATGATATAGGAAGGATAGATCCTTTACTAAATAAAACAGTACATCAATTATCCAAGAAGAGAAGGAAAAATAAGGAACTACACCTGAATGCTCAAATTGGAGAATATGATATAGACTATGTGGTCCTCGACTTAGGGTTAGAGGTCAATGTCATGATGAAGCAAACCTGGGAACTGGTGGGAAAACTGAAGTTGATCTATTCCCCTATCAGGCTTAGGATGGCTAATCAACAAGTTGTAAGCCCCTTTGGAAGATTGGAACATGGCCATGTGGGCATCGACGAAGTAAGGACATTTGTAGACTTTGAGGTAATTGAGATAGTTGATGATAGTTGTCCTTATCTTGTGTTGTTAGGAATTGATTGGGCTTTCAATAATTCCACTATGGTTGATTTAAATAAAAGACGAATGAATTTTGAAAGAGATGGCCTTAGGGTAATTACACCATTAGATCCATATGAAGGTCAGTGATACACAGAACCTATCAGAGAAGAAGACCGCACATATGAACTAGAAAAAATATACAAACTAACAGCCAGACAACAAGACTACATTAATGCTACGGATGATGGGAACCTAAGTTGGTGAAGTGACAATGCATGTTCACCATATTCAGAAGAATCAATGGAGAACTGGCAGAACAAAATGTATGAAGTATCTACAAGGAGATGTGCTATAGTAACCAGAGAAGTTCGTTGGATCAACACACCAGTAAGTAACTTGCCCACCTTTGATGGTCTGAATCATTTAGAAACCTTCTTTTCATAATTTGAAGCAAGTGTACCAACCCAATAGAGATTCTTGGCAATTGATGAGGCCTTGAAAGCAACACCATCAAGATGGTGGGGGACACACAAAAACAACATTACAAAATGGGTACAATGTTGTACCCTGATGACCGTGTGGTTCTCAGTACAAGTAGAAGGCTGTGAATTTCGCTACACAGGTCAAATCTACCCAAAGGACCATGCGCGAAGTTGCGAGGAATCCTGGAGACACATTACTCAAGAGAATTGGGTGCACAAGTTCATTAACACACTAGACACAAACCCTATCAACTGGTACCTTCAAGCAGAGCTACGTCTCATCACTATAGATTGGGAAGGTATGACTTAGAATTTTGTAACTACCTTCTTATTTGATAGTCAATATCCTTCAGTAGATCAAGCGTTACAGATTGTAAGACAAAAAGTATTTAAGGAGGCCTCTGGCCTCCCTTTAGAACAAGAAGAGGAAAAATGAATTGTGCCTCTCCAGAAACTGCAAGGTTGTTACAACATCAATGTTGATGAAGACGATGATATGAGGAAGGTGAACATCGCAGAAATAGAAGGACAAAGAGTTGTGGAAGGACCAGGAGCTGAGCTACCATTTATTGGATAAACAATCAAGATTAAGAATGTCAATATTGGAACAGAGAAGACACTGAAGCTTGCAAATGTTGGAGATTATTGGGATGCTACTACCATTGAAAAGATAACGGATTTACCACATGAATATAAAGAATTGTTTTCGACCAAGTTTACTGATATGAAGGGAATTAAAGGGCCTATGGGAGAGATGAAGATACCTTTGAAATCAGATGCAATACCATTCAAACAGAGACCCTACTGATTGAAACCTAAATATAAGAATAAAGTGAAGATTGAGCTCGATAGAATGTTGGAAGCAGGAATTATAGAACCTGTCGAAGAATTAGAATGGATTAGCCCCACGGTGGTGTAAGACAAGAAGATAAGAGAAATCGGGATCTGTGTAGATATCACAAAACTAAACGATGCCTGTTTGCATGACCCCTTCCCTACACAATTCACTGACGAAGTGTTAGATAATGTGGGAGGCCAGGAGGTATATTCTTTTATAGATGAATTTTTAGGATACCATCAGATCCAGATTGCCAAGGAAGATCGCCATAAGACCACATTTGCAATAGAATGGGGATCCTACCAGTATACAATGATGCCATTTGGGTTGAAGAATTCCCTAGCCATATTTTCTAGGGTGGTGGTCGAAGCATTCAAGGAGTTTCTGCATAAATTTCTATAATTATATTTTGATAATTGGACTATTTTTAGTTTATTGAAAAATCGTATTGAATGTCTAATGCTAATGTTGGACAAATGCAAGTAGTGCAAATTGCCTTGAATCTGAAGAAATGCATCTTCTTCTCAATATTTGGTGTGCTATTAGGTCATATTGTATGCAAGCAGGGATTGTTGGTCGATCCATCTAAAATTTCCATTATAGTTGATCTAGCCCCTCTTACTTCATTCAAACAGCTGTGCACTATGCTAGGACATACTGGATATTACAAGAAGTTTACTAAAGGATATGACCAGATTACAATACCCATGGAGAATATTTTGAAGAAAGACTGCCAGTTTAGTTGGACAGAAGAGTGCCAGCAGAGCTTCGACACACTGAAACAAAAAATGGTTATTGCACCTATTCTGGTTTTCCCAGAATGGACCAAGGAATTTCACGTGCATGTCGATGCATCTTCCATTTAATTGGGAGTTGTGTTAGAACAACCCAGGGAAGGAGATATTGACCATCCATTATCGTTTTCTAGCAGGAAGCTATCAATCGTTGAGATTAATTACACCACTACTGAGAGAGAAGGGTTAGCCATGGTGTATGCGCTACAGAAATTTCACCACTACTTGTTGGGAGGACACTTTAAAATGTTTACTGATCACTCTGCGCTGAAATACCTAGTCAACAAGCCAGTGTTGGGGGGGATAATATGCAAATGGATTCTGCTATTTCAGGAATATGATTTTGAGATTGTAGTTAAGCCAGGAAGAATGAAGAAAGGTCCTGACCACTTGTCAAGGTTGGAACATAGCGAAGAGCTGACCAGTTTATAGGATACATTGTCAGATACACATTTAGTGGCCATTAGAAAGATTGATGACCACTTCGTAGAAATAGTCCAGTTCCTATCAATAGGAATGGAAACTAGCGAGTATACAAATCCCCATAAGAAATAACTAGTAATGCGTGTTGCCGACTTTTCACTTATAGTTGGACAACTATACAAAATGGGACCTAATGAGATATTGAGAAGGTGTGTTATGGAGGAAGAAAAACCATTGATACTCACAAAATCTCATGAAGGCATCACAAGAGGACATTATGTAGGGAAAGAAATTGCGTAAAATGTTCTTAGAGATGGCCTTTGGTGGCCTACTTTACACAAAGATGTTAAGGACTATTACAGAGCCTGCAATGTATGCCAAAGAGTTGGGAAACCATCCAGAAGATATGAAATTCCATTAGCACCACATATGACCATACAATCATTTGAGAAATGGTCCATTGACTTCATGGGGCCTATAAACCCACTAGGAAAGCGCACAGGAGCCAGGTACATAATTACTGCGACAGACTACTTGACCAAATGGGATGAAGAAAGAGCAGTTAAGGAATGTAGTGAAAATATAGCTACATGATTCATATTTGATGACATCATAACAAGGTTTGGATGCCCAAAGATCCTTATTAGTGATCAAGGCACATATTTCATAAAGAAAATAGTTGAATCCTTGAATGAGGAATTTGCAGCCCACCATCACAAGAGCACGCCTTACCATCCATAAGCAAATGGGACAGTGGGATCATTCAACAAGATCTTGGAGACACCGCTGATGAAGATTTGCAGTGTGAACAAGGATGACTGGGATTTAAGAGTACCAACAGTACTATGGGCCTATAGAACCACTTGCAATAAGATAACAATGCAGACCCCTTTTAAGTTGGTATTTGATCTCAAAGCCATTGTCCCAATGGAATATTTGGCACCAAGCCTAAGAATTGTTGGCTTTACAAATATGGATGACACTGGCATTGTTCGAGAGAGGCTTGCACAGTTGGTCAAACTAGAAGAAGACATATTTATTGCAAAACTCCATCAGCAGGTACAAAAGGAAAGAGAGAAGGCATTTAAACAAGGTGATCTAGTACTGGTATATGACAGTAAGTTCATCAAACATCCCGGGAAGTTCAAAACACATTGGTTTGGGCCATATGAGGTCACCCATGTTACAGAAGGAGGATTTTCTTAGTTGAAGACTTTGAAGGGAGAATGGATGGAAGGGTTAGTGAATGGGAGCTAGTTGAAATTGTATTGTGACAACCAGATGCCTCGCAACTCTCAGTAAAAGCATTAGGAAAAGGGTCTAGGTACCAGGTGTAGTTGAAACTAGGTACTAGACACAAAAAAGATAGTCTGCATAAGGAAGGCGAGGAGGCATAGAGAAGAAAGAAAAGGTTGCACTGCGTAGTCTTAAGTCAAAGAAAAATATAAAGGTCAGATCTAAAGTGCCTCGGGATGAGTCACAGGTGAGTGTTGGGGGCCTGTTGGCCCTTAGTTATGGAATTTAGTGAAGTGAAAGGAAAAAAGGAAAAATGCAAACTGCAAAGAAGAAACAGTCACTGTTACTCGGTCGAAGTGATCAAAAGAGAAGAAAATACGAAGCAAAGTAAGAGAAAGAAAGTCATTGGACAAGGAGATCAAGGATGATAGATCAGCAAGGAAGAAGGATCATGGACAACTCAACAAGTGGAAAAAACCACCGTTGGATGCTTGGAGCACCGTGTGAGAAGGAAGGAAAGACAGTTCTATGGATGTAGCCCTATAGAGAGGGTGAACCACATATATATTATGTCGTATGTGTGATTTATTCTATGTTCTTTTCCCTTTGATGTACTGTTATTGCATTACTTTGTTAGATTTGATAGATAGTTGTGCAGAGTAGAGTTAAGTTGGTAAGAGATATATAAATGCTATGTTGTTCTAGTGCTAGATCCACTTGATATTCCCCTTGGTTGTATACATCGTTGTCCTGCAACCCCCTCATAGCTTCTTCGAGTGAGACTGCATCTACTTTGTAGGTGTTTTCGAGAGGGCCAGTAGTTAGGTCTTGTTGGTGCGCTCTTGGAGCTGAACCCTGGGTCTTCCTCTGTGCCAACACCAAGACTCTAGAAGAAACCATAAGGAGAGACAAATTCTTATATGATAAAAAAAAAGGAAAACCTACTTTCTAGAAGACTTGGGAGGACAAGAAGAAGTTTAAGAAGGAACAAAGGAAGAAGGGGAACAAGCCACCCTTTTTTAGAAACAGTCCTCAAGGAAAACCATATTTTAGAGAGCACAGAATGGCTGAGGTAGGTGGGCAAGGGCCAAGGCAGACACCCATTCAATGTTGGGGTTGTAAAGGAGACCATAAGTATTGATATTTTCCTCACAAAAGTGATAAGGTGAGAGCTTTCCACAATGTACAACAAGAAGAAACAGTGGAGGACGTGGGAAGAAGTATACCTAGGATCTATGCAACCGTGGACAACAAGAAAGTTGAGTTTAAATCACACATAATTGAAGTTGAAGGTATGATCAATAACCAAGCCTTTAATATTTTAATATATTCAGGAGATATTCATAGCTATATAGATCCTAAGGTAGTGGATATATTATTTTTTCCAAGAAGCAAGCATGAGGAATATTGGCTAGTGTATCTGGTTACAAGAACCAAGAGAAACATTGTTGAGCTAGTTAAATCATGTCCAGTGGACATGAATGGCTAAGTACCAAAGCATATTTGAACATCCTTCCATTGGATTCATATGAATGTCTAATTGGAATGGATTGGTTGGACCAACACCATGATGTCTTAGACTGTCACAAAAAGGAATTTACTTTCTTGGATGAGGAAGGGAACCCAAGAGTAGTCCAAGAAATTCCTAGGGAAGTTATTGTCTGAGAGATCTCAACAATGCAACTAAAGAAGTGTTACAGGAAGAGATGCCAATTATTTTCATCTCATATGGAAGAAGCACCTAAGGATAAGGTTCCAAATCTGGAAAATCACTCAGTCTTGAAATATTTTCAGGAATTGTTCAAGGAGATACAAAGACTACCCACAAAGAGAGATATTGATTTCTCTATATATTTGATGCCTAGAGCAGCTCCAGTATCAAAGACTCCCTACATAATGAGTACACCATATATGAAAGAGTTGCAAATGCATCTTGAAAAGATTCTAAATAAGGGTTATATACGCCCAAGTGTATCACCTTGGGGTTCCCCATTCATGTTTTTGAAGAACAAAGATGGGACATTGATATTGTGCATCGATTTCAAACAATTGAATAAAGTAACTATAAATAACAAGTATCATTTTCCAAGCATTGATTATCTCTTTGATAAGTTAAAGGATGCAAAGATATTCTCAAAGATTGACCTCAGGTCAGGATATCATCAAGTAAGGATCGAAGATGAATACTTCAGCAAGACCTCCTTCAGGACAAGGTATGGTCACTATGAATTCATAGTGGTTCCATTTGGGTTATCAAATGCACCAGTTATTTTCATGTGCTTAATGAATGGTGTTTTCTAAGAATACTTAGACATTTTTGTCATTTTATTTTTGGATTACATACTTGTATATTCCAATTTATAAGAATAACATGAGCATCATTTGAGGATGGTGTTACAAGTGCTAAGAGATCACCAGTTGTATGCCAAATTGAGCAAGTGCTCATTTTATCAGAACATAATTCACTATTTGGGGCATATCATATCTGAAGAAGGGATAGTAGTGGACCTTGAAAATATTGAGTCCATTAAAGGGTGGAAAACACCTAAGAATGTGACAGAAGTCATATCCTTCATGGGTCTAGATAGATACTATAGAAGATTCATTGTAGGGTTTTCGATAATTTCTCACCCAATCACTTCCTTGCAAAGGAAGGGGGTGAAGTTTCAATGGACACCAGAGTGTGAAAAGAGCTTCCTACAATTAAAAAAACTGTTACAATGCTCCAATTCTAAGGATCACAGATCCCAAAGAATATTTCTTGGTTTGTACCAATGCATGCAAAGAAGGACTTGGTGGATTCATTAGTCAGAATGGATTTATGATATGTTTCGAGTCCATAAAATTGAAAGAGCATGAAAGGCTCTATGCCACTCATGATTTGAAGTTGGAAACCATAGTGTATGTCTTGAAGAATTGGAGTCACTACCTCATGGGAAAGAGGTTTGACCTGAGGATAGACCATAATGGTCTAAAATACTTGTTTGATTAGCCAACTTTGAATGCTAAGCAAAGTAGATGGTTGGAATTCATCTGTGAGTATGAATTTGATATTAAGAACATCAAAGGAAAGGAGAACAAAGTGGATGATGCACTCAGTAGGAGAGTGCATGAATTGCACTCTACAACCATTAGAATTTATCAGACTAATCTTAAAGGCATAATTTGTGAGGATGCAAAAGATGATTTGCATTACATGGAATTGGTAATAAAATTGTAGCAAGATAAAATGCAACATAAATTTGAATATTATGAAGTGGGAACTAATGGAATTATCTTGTACATGAACAAAATTTATGTACCCAATTATTTTGAATTAAGGAGTACAATTTTAAAAGAGATGCATAATGTACCTTATTCTACACACCAAGAATATCAGAAAACAATTTCATTCGTTAAGAGCCAATATTATTGTCTAGGTAGGAAGAAGGATATTGTTGAGTACATTGTGAAATTTTTGGAGTTTCAGAAGGTCAAGGATGAGCATAGACACCTAGCTGGGTTGTTGTAGCCATTTCCCATTCCTGAGTGGAAGTGGGAAGTGGTGACAATGTATTTCATCACCAAATTTCCTAGAACAAGAAAGCAACATGATGCTATCATGGTGGTCGTGGACAAGTTTACTAAAGCTCCCCTTTTCATTCCTATGAAGGTTACTAACAAGGAAACCAATGTTGTTGATATCTATATGAGAGAAGTAGCATGCTTGCATGGAATACCCAAGACAATTGTGCTTGAAAGAGACCCAAACTTTACCTCAAAGTTATGGAAGGGGTTATTCAAAGGGTTCAGAACAAATCTGAACTTCGTCACAAATTATCATCTTGAGTCGGATGGGAAAATAGAGAGGGTGAACGAAGTGATAAAGGATATGCTAAGGAAGTACGTGATGGAAAAACCATCTAAATGGGAATATTATCTGCACTTCGTAGAATTTTCCTACAACAATGGGTATCAAGCATCATTGAATATGATCCCATTTGAGGCACTTTATGGCAGAAAGTGCAACACGCTAGTAAGTTGAGTGTAATACCCCTAGGTCGAACCCAATTGTAAATGTAAAATGAAAATGTACTTAAGCTAGTGATTTGTTTGATATCATTTTTGATGCACCTTTCATGGCATAGTGCATGCATGTACTACGCACTAAAATGATGAAGTGTGCACATTCTAGGATACCATGCGCAACAAACTTAAGTGTGCATGATTTTGATGCCAGAGAGTCTTTGTGTATATATTGTGTTGTATAGGATGGTGAGCTAGTTATTATAAGTTAGGAGGCTTCTATTTTTATTAGGATGGAGTGCCTAGATGCTAAGGCCAGTGAGACTATTTTTGTATATGTAATTATACATATCATTAATATAATACATCATTGTGTGTAGACTGACCACGATAAAAGAGTATGGGGGACTAAACTCCACTAGTTAGGGAAAGGGGGGGATACAAGTTAAGGAAAAGGGCTAAGCTAGGGAGATTAAGCCAAAGAGGAATATTAAATTAATATTCCTTAAAGTATAAAGTATGGATAATTATTTTATCCTAAGTTCTAAGGATGGGGACAAGTGGGCTAAAGTAGCTCCCAACATGACAAGTGTAAAGTTGGGAACATGCATACTTATATCTTGGAATTAGTTAATTTTCCTATCATGCCATCATCATTCACTCACTCATTGAGTTGTCCTTTGTACATTTATGTTACTATCACTGTAACTATATATGTACACATACCTGTATCTGTACCTGGTTAGCTGGGGAGATGGACTAAAGAAGTAGGTTGTCAGGCCCATGAGAAATTCTATCTAGGTGAGAGAATTGTTGGGAATTAATTTTCTTAAGGTACTAAACTGCAACTACAGGGCTATGAGACTTCCTGTCCGACCTATTGTTGAAGCCCTGGAAGGGAAGTGGGATAGCCAAGGGATTTTTGAGCAGAGAAGGGGGCACACTTTCTGGGTTGGGAAAAACATGTGGGGAATGAGGGATTATACGTTGTTAGTTTGAGTGCCACCTGTGACAGTGTCTTTCCTATTTTCTGTGATATATCATCCTAGATAGGAATCCATTTACCTAGGTGGAGTTTATTCCTATCTCGGGGGTGACCCACTGCTGAGAGTGATGAGTAGTGTGGTCTAATACTGGGAGGTTCATGGAAGGTCTGCACGCAGTTGGTGATATTTTTACGAAGATAAGTGTCAATTGTGTGATAGATTACATGTTGCATTATGATTTATGTGTTTAGTTTTATGTGTTAATCCTATGTGTAGATTATAGCTATCTTTATATTCATGGATATTGCCTATATATGATGCATGTATATGATATTGTTATTTCCATATGAACCTGTGCATTTATAGTATGTATTTGTCTGTTTAAGTTTTATATATAATGTTCCGCAAGATTTTTTGTGTGTATATGTTTTTAATTTGCATTATAACTCGAAATGTTTATGTGGCATTGTCGAGTTGGATGTTGGGGGATGTTACAATGTGGTGTCAGAGCATAAAAACATTTTGTGGGGTAGTATGGCCTGTCCTGGGTGGTTGGGGATGTTACAATATGGTATAAGAGATTTATTTTTCAACATTGAGCCTGGATGGGCCGAGAAAGTTGATCTGAAGTGAAATTTCACAGAGGATTGATTTCAAAGTGGCCAAATTTCAAGTTACAAAGCGTCCATGGTAAAAATTAGAAGCAATTGCATGGAATTCAGGAAAACCCTAATTTCAGTTGTTAAATTCATGGGAAATTTGAGAAATTTGGCCAAGTGGTGAGATATTCCTTATTTAATATTTGTTCTAACAAATTTAGACATGGAANTTTATGTGTTTAGTTTTATGTGTTAATCCTATGTTTAGATTATAGCTATCTTTATATTTATGGATATTGCCTATCTATGATGCATGTATATGATATTGTTATTTCCATATGAACCTGTGCATTTATAGTATGTATTTGTCTGTTTAAGTTTTATATATAAAGTTCCGCAAGATTTTTTGTGTGTATATGTTTTTAATTTGCATTATAACTCGAAATGTTTATGTGGCATTGTCGAGTTGGATGTTGGGGGATGTTACAATGTGGTGTCAGAGCATAAAAACATTTTGTGAGGTAGTATGGCCTGTCCTGGGTGGTCGGGGATGTTACAATATGGTATAAGAGATTTATTTTTCAACATTGAGCCTGGATGGGCCAAGAAAGTTGATCTGAAGTGAAATTTCATAGAGGATTGATTTCGAAGTGGCCAAATTTCAAGTTACAAAGCGTCCATGGTAAAAATTAGAAGCAATTGCATGGAATTCAGGAAAAACCCTAATTTTAGTTGTTAAATTCATGGGAAATTTGAGAAATTTGGCCAAGTGGTGAGATATTCCTTATTTAATATTTGTTCTAACAAATTTAGACATGGAATTGGTTGAATTTGAAGTTACAGTGAAGCCATGATAGATGGAGCAAGATTAGTTGATTAAAATTCTTAATTCGTGAATTGAGTTTGGGAACAATTCGTTCCAAAAATGTCAACCCATAACGATTTGTTGTTTAAGAGGTTAAATTAGTGTTATCGGGGTGAAATTGAACAAATTTCATAGTTGTAGAATGTCTACAGTAAAAATTGGGAAAAAGTTAGGCAAAATCTCAATTTCTGCAATGGAAATCACGAGGAATTAATGTGCATAAAAATGAATGTGCGCAAATGGGTGCACTAAAAATGCATGATGTGCAGTGAAAATCTTGTGATATGTGGAAAATATTGGCGTGTGAGTGCGTGCGCTAAAATTTGGTGCTCCGCAAAGAAATATTGGCGTGCTGGTGCACGCACTAAAATTTAACGTTGGGCAGAAAAATATTGGTGTGCAGATGTGCATGAAAAAAATTGGCACCACATGGAGAAACAGTTCATCAAACAGAGCTTTTATGAACAAGTGACAGGACAAATAGTGGAGGGTAAATTTTAAGACCCAACTAACTTCGAAGAGCCATAACTTTCTGGTCCAAAATCATATTGAGGCACAGCAGCAATGAATGGATGAATTAAATTTTTGGGTAAGTTAAAAATGTTTAATATCGCAAAGAAGGTACTTGTAGCATTCCATACCAAAAACACGAATTGACCTAGAACTTTAGCTGGTTGTAACTAGCAACCTGGAACCCTTAAAAAGGTGAAACTTGGACAGAATTTCCAAAATATATATATTAATAAACCCAATTGATATCCTACTAAAACCCAATGGAGTGGGTGAAAAAATGCATAATTTCACCCAGTTGAAGAGTGAACAGAAAAATTAATGGACAATTTTCAAATAACCATAACTTTATGCTCAAGACTCATAATTGAGCATGGAAGAAGGCGTTGGAAATGTCTTGGGTAGTAGAATATAATTATTCACCTAGAAAATTGATGTAGGCATTCAATTTTCTAGGAAATGAGAATAAATAATCCTAATATATTATTGAACAAGATTTATTCATATTTTCATTAAATTGTTGAAACAATTAGCCTGGCAAAGTTTAATTGGCTCCACATTTTGTAGAGTTAAGAAAAACTAGATCAGATCAGGATCAACATAGATTGTAGAGGAATGGAATATGCATAGGGAAATTACATACAATAAGATAATATCATAGGGATGGATGTCCATTTCAGCATTGAAGGAACAAAACACAATGGACATGGAGAAGGAAGGGATGAAAACATGAATATGGTAGAGACCACTAAAAATTTGCCGAAGAATTTACAAAGCCATAAAGATGATAATGAAACGCTTATGAGATCCAAGGAGTAACAGGGGGACTTCAACATGAATTTAATGCAGATCTTGAACAAAATATAAAATAAATTGGATAAGGAGAGTGGCTCAACAAAATTAGGAAGTCATAGGTCTCTCGATGAGAAAAAAAGAACAAGAAGTGTTAGCAGACATCACCATCACTCCCTGGGTCATTACAATAAGAGAGAATACAAAAACTAAATTCCATCCCCTATCAGGAAGTATAAGAGGTCTCGGGTGGATGAGCTACGAGGAGAAATGAACAAAATCAAACCTCCTACATTTGATGGTGAGCACAATAAGGATAAAGATGCAGAGACATGGTTGTTGGGCATAAGAACGTATTTTCAATTGCATAATTATTCTTCTCATGCAGAAGGAATAATTTCCATATATCAACTCAAGGGAAAGGCATCCATGTGGTGGGATCATCTTGTGCAGGTGCAACACATTAAAGAGAAAAGTGTTACTTGGAGGTAATTCAAGAAGTATTTTGAAAACAAATACTTGACTAAGAGATACTATGACAAGAAAATGAAAGAGTTCTTAATACTCAATCTTGGGAGTATGACCATAGATGAATATGAAAGAAGGTTTTTAGAACTGTTGAAGTATGATTATTTCATCAAGGATGACACAGTTAATATTCAAAGTTATTTGAGTGGATTTCCATCATTCATCAGTGAAAAAATACAATATGATGATCCCAAGACATTGGAGGATACCATAAGGCGAACTAACTTCCTATATGATCAGCAAAAAGAAAGGCCAACTTTCCAAAACTCTTGGGAAGACAAGAAGAAATTCAATATGGTTCAGAGGAAGAAGGGAACTAAGACACCATTCTTCAGAAATAATCCTTAGGGACAACCAACTTCTAGAGAACCCATAATGACTGAGATAGGGGGGCAAAGGCCAAGGAAGCCAACTATTCAATGTTGGGGTTGTAAAGGAGATCATATGTTTAGATATTTGCCTCACAGAGGTAAAAAAGTGAGGGTTGTTCACAATGTACAACAAGATGAAACAATGGAATACATGGGCAAAGATGTACCAAGGATCTATGAAGCCCTGGACAATAAGCAAGAAGAGTATCAATCACATATGATTGAAGTGGAAGGTATGATCAACAACCAAACCATTAATATTTTAATTGATTCAGGAGCTAGTCATAGTTATATAGATCTTAAGATGGTGGAAAGTTTGGATTTTCCAAGAAGAAAGCATGGAAAATCTTGGTTGGTGCAACTGGATACCGGAGCCAAAATAAAAGTTAATGAGATGGTTAAGTCATGTCTTATGCACATGAAAGGACTGAACACCAGGGAAGATTTAAGGATATTCCCTTTAGGTTCATATGACTATCTAATTGGGACGGATTGGTTGGACCAACATCATGATATAATAGACTATTATAACAAGGAATTCACTTGCTTGGATGAGGAAGGGAACCTAAGGACAATGTAGGGAATTCCTAGGGAAGTGACCATCAGAGAAATTTCAGCATTGCAGTTGAAGAAATGTTACATAATAGGGTGTCAAATATTTGCATCTCATATGGAAGAAACACCTATAGATAAGGTGTCAAATATTGAAGAATATGCAGTCCTAAAAGAGTTTGAAGATGTGTTTAAGGAAATATCAAGATTTCCCCCTAAAATAAATATTGATTTCTTTATAAATTTGATGCCTAGAGCAACCCCAGTATCCAAGACTCCCTACATGATGAGTACACCAGAATTGAAGGAATTGCAAATGAAACTTGAAGAGCTCTTGAAGAAGGGGTATATAAGCCCAAGTGTGTCACCTTGGGGTGCCCCAGTTTTATTTGTGAAGAAAAAGAATGGAACATTGAGACTTTGCATTGACTTTAGGCAGTTGAGCAAGGTAACTGTGAAGAATAAGTATCCTTTTGCAAGGATTGATGACCTCTTTGATCAACTGAAAGATGAAAAAATATTCTCCAAGATTGATCTTAGGTCCGATTATAATCAAGTAAGAATTAAAGAAAAATAAATAAGTAAGACTTCTTTCAGAACAAGGTATGGTCATTATGAGTTCATAGTGGTGCCCTTTGGATTATCAAATTCACCAACTGACTTCATGTGTTTAATGAATGGTATTTTCAGAGAATAATTAGATAAGTTTGTCATTGTATTTTTAGATGACATTCTTATATATTCTAAGTCAGAGGAAGAGCATGAACAACACTTGAGGATGGTATTACAAGTATTAAGGGAGCATCAATTGTATACCAAATTGTGCAAGTGTTCATTTTCTTAGAAGAAAATTCATTATTTGAGACATATCATTTTAGAGGATGGGATAGAAGTGGATCCTAAAAAGATAGAATCCATTAGAGGATGGTCAATGCCAAGGAATGTGATAGAGGTTAGATCATTCATGGGCCTTGTAGGCTACTATAGCAGATTTATTGAAGGATTCTTGAAGATTGCACACCCAATAACTTACTTTCAAAAGAAGGGTGTGAAGTTTCAGTGGACATTGAATTGTGAAAAGAGTTCCCAACACTTGAAGCAATTATTAACTAGTGCTCCAATTTTAAGGATTGTAGATCCAAATGAAGACTTCATTTTATGCACAAATGCATGTAAATAAGGACTTGGTGGAGTCCTCAATCAAAATGGGTTTGTCATATGTTATGAATCAAGGAAGCTGAAGGAGCATGAATGGCACTATGCCACTCTTGATTTGGAGTTGGCAGCCATAGTGCATGCCTTGAGGAAATGAACACACTACCTCATGGGGAAAAGGTTTGAGCTGAGGATAGACCATAGTGGTGTGAAATATTTTTTTGATCATCCAACTCTTAATGCTAGGCAAAGAAGATGGTTAGAATTTCTCAGTGAATATGACTTTGATATAAAGCATATAAATGGGAAATAGAACAAAGTGGATGATGCACTCAACAGAAGAGTGCATGGGTTTCATACTATAGCCATTAGCATGTACCAATTAGATTTGAAACACATAATTTTGGAGGTTGCAAAATCAGATTTGCAATACAAGGAATTAGTGGCAAAATTACAACAAGGTAATTTGCAGCAGAAAATGGAAGACTATAAGCTAGAAAATGATGAAATTCTCATATACAGGGGCATAATTTATGTACCAAATTCCCATGAATTGAAAAATATGATATTGAGAGAAATGCATAGTGTACCTTATGCTGGGCACCCAGGTTTTCATAAAACTATTGCAGTTTTCAAGAGCCAATATTATTGGCCAAGTATGAAGAAAGAAGTTGTTGATTTTATTGCCAAATGTTTTGGAATTTCAAAAGGTAAAAGATAAGCATAGACACCCAGCTCATTTGTTATAACCATTACCCATTCATGAGTGGATTGGGAAGTTGTAACAATGGATTTCATCACCAAACTTCCCAGAAAAAACAATCAACATGATTCTATCATGGTAGTGGTGGATAAACTTACTAAAGAAGCCCATTTTATTCCAGTAAAGATCACTCACAAGGAAACCAACAGTGTTGATGTTTATATGAGATAAATTGCTTGATTAAATGGTATAACCAAGACAATCATGTCTAACGGAGATCTAAAATTTACCTCAAATTTTGGAAGGGATTTGGAACATATTTGAATTTTAACACAACTTATCATCCATAATCAGATGGACAAATAAAGAGGGTGAATCAAGTGATTGAGGATATGGTGAGGATGTATGTGATGGATAAACCATCAAAATGGGAAGACTACCTACACTTGGTATATTTTTCTTATAACAATGGGTACCAAACATCGCTAAAGATGAGCCCATTTGAGGCACTTTATGGTAGAAAGTGCAACACACCAGTAAGTTGGGATAACCCAACAAATAAAGCAATGGTTGGGCCAGATTTACTCAGGTAAATGGAGGAGCTAATGTTGAAAATAAAATAAAATTTAAAGGCTGCCCAAGACAGGCAAAAAATATATGATGATAAGGGAAGAAATCACATGGAATTTAAAGTGGTTGATCATGTATTCTTGAAAGTGAAGGCCAACAGAAGTTCCCTGAAGGTGGGAAATTGTTCAAATTTGGCAGTGCACTATTGTGGACCATTTGAAATCCTAGAGAGGATTGGTCTAGTATCTTATATGATTGCATTTCCTGCATCTATGTCTCTTCATAATGTATTCCATGTATCATTGCTCAAGAAATATATACCTGATGTTAATCATGTTATTGATTGGAATGTGATTCAGGTGGAGCAAGAAGTCGTTTTCCAAGTACATCCAATACGCATTCTGGACCGGAAAATAAAAAAGTTGTGGAATCGAGACATAGGGCTTGTAAAGGTCCAATGGACCTAGTACGGTCCTGAGGGCGTTACTTGGGATCTTGAGGATGTAATGCGGGTAGAATACCCACATATTTTTTAAGATTTTGGAAATATTGTTGATATGTGTACATAATGCACTGAGGACAATGCATAAATAAGGGGAGGGGATTGTAATACCCCTAGGCCAAACCCAATTGTAAATGTAAAATGTAAATGTACTTAAGTTGGTGAGTTGTTTGATATCATTTTTGTATGCACCTTTCATGGCATAGTGCGTGCATGTACTGTGCACTAAAATGATGAAGTGTGCACATTCAAGGATATCACACGCAACAAACTTAAGTGCATGCGATTTTGAGACCACAGAGCCTTTGTGAATATGTTTTGTTGTATAGGTTGGTGAGTCAGTTACTATAAGTTAGGAGGCTTATGTTTTTATTAGGCTGGAGCACCTAAATACTAAGGCCAATGAGCCTATTTTTGTATATGTAATTATGCAAATCATTAATAAAATACATGACTACGTGTAGACTGACCATGATAAAAGAGTATGGGGGACTAAAATCCATGTAGTTAGTGATATTTTTACCAAGATAAGTGTCAATTCTGTGATAAATTACATGTTGCATTATGATTTATGTGTTTATTTTTATGGGTTTATCCTATCTGTGGATTATAATTGTCTTTATATTTATGGGTATTTCCTATCTATGGTGCATGTATATGATATGGTTATTTCTGTATGAACCTGTGCATTTACAATATGTATTTGTTTGTTTAAGTTTTATATATAAAGTTTCGCAAGCGTTTTTGTGTATATACGTTTTTAGTTTGCATTACAACTCGAAAATTTTATGTGACATAGCCTAGTTGGATGTTGGGGGATGTTACAATGTGGTGTCAGAGCATAAAATCTTTTTCTAGAGTAGAATGGCTTGGCCTAGGTGGTTGGGGATGTTACAATATGGTATAAGAGATTTAGTTTTCAACATTGAGCCTGGATGGGTCGAGCAAGTTGAGTTGAAGTGAAATTTCACAGAGGATTGATTTTGAAGTGGCCAAATTTCAAGTTATAGAGCGTCCATGGTAAAAATTAGAAGTAATTGTGTGTAATTGGGAAAAATCCCTAATTTGTGTTGTTAAATTCATGGGAAAATTGAGAAATTTGGCCAAGTGGTGAGAATTTTTTTATTTAATATTTGTTATAGCAAATTCAAACTTGGAATTGGTGGAATTTGAAGTTACAGTGAAGCCATGACAGATGGAGCGAGATTAGTTTATTAAAATTCTCAATTTGTGAATTGAGTTTGGGAAACATTTGTTCCAAAAATGTCAACCCAAAATGATTTGTTGTTGCAGAGGTTGAATTGGTGTTATTGGGGTGAAATTGAAAAGATTTCATAGTTGCAAAATGTCTACAATAAAAATTGGGAAAAAGTTATGCAAAAGCCCCAATTTCTACAGCATAATTCACGAGGAATTGATGTGCATAAAAATGAATGTGCATAGGTGGGCGCACTAAAAATGCATGATGCGCAGTGAAAATATTGTGATATGTGAAAAAATATTTGTGTGCAGGTGCGCGTGCTGAAATTTGGTGTTGCATGGAAAAATTTTGGTGTGTGGGTGCACGTGCTAAAATTTGGCACTGCGTGGAAAAATATTAGCGTGTGTGTGTGCACGCTAAAATTTAGCATTGCGAGGAAAAATATTGGTGTGCTGGTTTACGCGCTAAAATTTGGCATTGCACGAATAAATATTGGTGTGCGGGTGTGCACAAAAAAATTTGGCGCCACGCAGAAAAATATTGACGCAGAGGTCTGCACACTTAAATTTGGTGCTAGGCGGTGTAGAGTGGTAATGCGTGAAAAAATATTGGCACTCGGGTGTGCACAATTAATTTTGGCACTGTGCGATGCAGTGGTAATATGCTGAAAATTTTGGTGCACGAGTGGTGCATGTGTAATATTGGCGCGTGCAGTGTGCACACACATACTAATGGCACGCTTGGTGTGCACAGTATTGACAGAGCGTAGAGGAATTTTGTTGGTGCGCATAGAATGTGGGTATATAGTGTCACACAACAATTCAGTAATGGTGTGCGTGGAGTACTAGTGCATGGTGGGGGCATACTAAAATTTTTCATGGTGTAGGGCATAGAGTAAAATGCACGCGACACAAAAATTGCACGCAACAGGTATTAGTGCAAGAACCAAAATTGTGTACGGTGGATATTGACGTGTGATACAAAAGTAGTTTGCACCAGTTATTAGCATGAAAGAGAAGTGATACACATTGATTATAGGTGTGTGGAGCATGCTCTACCTTATGGTGTTTCTTCGAATGCTAAAAATGGGCGTACAGGTTCAAATTTGTGCGTGCAAAGTTGTTTGGATGGTCTACAGCAACAAAAAACCAACAAATTTCCATGACATTTTATACTGTTTGAAGGTCATATTTTTGCAGCGCATTTTTTAGGCCCTTGAAAACGTTTTTAGCTACTAAAAATCCCTTGGTAGACTCTATCTTTAAAATTAAAATCAAAGATACTAGAGAGATCTTTCTAATGGTGTAAACCGTTCATCAAACGAATATTTTATGAGGAAGTTACAGGACAAACAATGGAGGGTAAATTTTAAGACCCAACTAACTTCGAAGAGCCATAACTTCCTGCTTCGTAATCATATTGAGATGCATGAGCAGTCAATGGAAATATATTGAACCATAGAAGAAATTACTAGAGCTAAATTAAATTTCTTGTCATTTAAAAAATGTTTAATATGGAAAAGAAGGTACCTGTAGCATTCCAGACCAAAAACACGAATTGACCTAGAACTTCACCAAGCTGTAACTGGCATCCTGAAACCCCCAAAAAGGTAAAGCATGGAAAGACTGTCAAAAATATGTATATTAAGAAACCCAATTTATATCCTACTAAAACTCCAATGGAGTAGGTGCAAAAATGCATAATTACAGTGCATAATTGCACCTAGTTGAAGAGTGAACAGAAAAATTAATGGACAATTTTCAAATAACCATAACTTTTTGCTCAAGACTCAGAATTGAGCATGGAAGCAGGTGTTGGGAAGGTATTTGGAATTAGAATATAATTATTAACCCATAAAATTGATCTGGGCATTCAATTTTCCATAACATCAAAAGAAATAATTCTAATGTATTATTGAACCAGAATGATTCATATTTTCATGAAATTGTTGAAACAATTAGCCTGAAAAAGTTTTGTTGGATGCACATTTTGTAGAGTTAACAACAACTAGATCAGATTAGGATCAACACAGAGTGCGGAGGAATGGAAGATGAACAAGGGACTTACATATAGGAAGATGATATAATAGGGATGGATGTCCATTTGGGAATTAAAGGAACAAAATCCAATGGACATGGAGAAGGAAGGGATGAAAACATGAATATGGTAGAGACCATTAAAAAATTGCAAAAGGATTTCCAAATCCATAAAACTGATAATGAAAGGATTATGAGAGCCAATGAGAAGCATGAGTACTTCAACATGAAGTTAATGCAGAGATTCAACAAAATAGAAAATAAATTGGATAAGGAGAGTGGCTCAAGCAAATCAAGAAGTCATAGGTCTCTCGATGAGAAAATAAGAACAAGAAGTGTTAGTAGACATCATCATCACTCCCCCAGGCATTCCAACAAGAGAGCATGTAAAAAATTAATTCCATCCCCTATCAGGAAGCATAAGAGGTCTGGGGTGGATGATTTACAAGGAGAAATGAACAAAATCAAACCTCCTACATTTGATGGTGAGCACAAGAAGGATGAAGATGCAGAGACATGGTTGTTGGGCATGAGAAATTATTTTCAATTGCATAATTATTCTTCTCATGTAGAAGGAATAATTTCCATATATCAATTCAAGGGAAAGGCATCCATGTGGTGGGATCAACTTGTGTAGGTGCAACACATTAAAGAGAAAAATGTTACTTGGAGGGAATTCAAGAAGTATTTTGAAAATAAATACTTGACTAAGAGATACTATGACAAGAAAATGAAAGAGTTCTTTGAACTCAAGATTGGGAGTATGACCATAGATGAATATGAAAGAAGGTTTTTAGAACTGTTGAAGTATGTTTCTTTCATCAAGGATGAGTCAGTTAAGATTCAAAGTTATTTGAGTGGATTTCCATCATTCATCAGTGACAAAATACAATATGATGATCCCAATACATTGGAGGAGACCATAAGGTGAGCTAAGTGCTTATATGACCAACAAAAAGCAAGGACAACTTTCCAAAAATATTGGGAAGACAAGAAGAAATTCATGATGGATCAGAGGAAGAAGGGAACTAATCCACCATTCTTCATAAATAATCCTCGGGGAAAACCAACTTCTAGA
>JASDQU010240746.1:59145-73634 GCA_032191745.1 Picea mariana
TGATTTATGTGTTTATTTTTATGGGTTTATCCTATGTGTGGATTATAACTATCTTTATATTTATGGGTATTTCCTATCTATGCTACATGTATATGATACCGTTATTTCTGTATGAACATGTTCATTTACAATATGTATTTGTCTGTTTAAGTTTTATATATAAAGTTCCGCAATAATTTTTTTGTGTATATGTTTTTAATTTTCATTATAGCTCGAAAATGTTATGTGTCATATCCCAGTTGGATGTTGGGGGATGTTACAATGTGGTGTCAGAGCATAAAAGCATTTTCTGGAGTAGCATGACCTGGCCTAGGTAGCCGAGAATGTTACAATATGGTATAAGAGCTTCAATTTTCAACACTGAGCCTGGATGGTCCGAGCAAGTTGAGTTGAAGAAAAATTTCACAGAGGATTCATTTCAAAGTGGCCAAATTTCAAGTTATAGAGCATCCATGGTAAAAATTAGAAGCAATTGCGTGGAATTGGGAAAAGGCCCTAATTTATGTTGTTAAATTCATGGGGAAATTGAGAAATGTGGCTAAGTTGTGAGATATTCTTTATTTAATATTTCTTCTAGAAAATTCAAACTTGGAATTGGTCAAATTTGAAGTTACAGTGAAGCCATGACAGATGGAGCGAGATTAGTTGATTAAAATTCTTAGTTCGTGAATTGAGTTTTTGAAAAATTCATTCCATAAATGTCAAACCACAAAAAATTGTTGTTGCAGAGGTTGAATTGGTGTTATCGGGGTGAAATTGAACAAATTTCATAGTTGCAGAATGTCTATGGTAAAAATTGGGAAAAGGTTAGGCAAAAGGCCCAATTTCTGCAACGGAATTCACGAGGAATTGATGCGCATAAAAATGAATGTGCACAGGTGGGCGCACGAAAAATGCCTGATGTGCAGTGAAAATCTTGTGATATGTGGAAAAATATTGGCATGTGGGTGTGCACACTAAAATTTGGTGCTATGTGGAAAATTATTAGCGTGCGGGTGCGCATGCTAAAATTTAGCATTGCGCGGAAAAATATTGGTGTGGTGGTGCACCCACTAAAATTTTGCGATGCATGGAAAAATATTTTCATGCGGGTGTGCACAGAAAAATTTGGTGTCATGCGAAAAAATATTGGCACACAGATCTGTGCACTTAAATTTGGTGCTACGCGAGTGTGCACATTTAATTTCAGCACTGGACGATGCAGAGTGGTAATCTGTGGAAAATTTTGGTGCACGGGTGTGTGCACTAAGTTTAGCATTGCACAGTGTGGATTGAGTGGAACATGCATAATACTGGTGTGCACGGTGTGCACACACATACTA
Source organism: Picea mariana (assembly GCA_032191745.1). Lineage (NCBI taxonomy): Eukaryota > Viridiplantae > Streptophyta > Pinopsida > Pinales > Pinaceae > Picea > Picea mariana. Next base: position 60,468 of record JASDQU010240746.1, read on the forward strand.
ATGGCATGCGTGGTGTGCACAATATTGATAGAGCGCAGAGGAATTTTGTTGGTGCACGCAGTGTGGGTATATGTTGTTGTGCGACTGTTTAGTTAATGTTGTGCAGAGAATAATGGTCCACGGTGGGGCGTACTAAAATTTGGCATGGTGCAGCGCATAGAGTAAAATGCATGCAAAATATTAGCGCGTGACACAAAAATTGTGCACAACAGGTATTAGTGCAAGAACCAAAATTCTGCACAATGGATATAGGCACATGATACAAAAGTAGTGCACACCAGCTATTGGCGCGACAGAGAAGTGATCCACATTGATTATAGGTGTGTGGAGCATGTTCTACATTATGGTGTTGCTTCAAATGATAAATATGGACGTACAGGTTCAAATTTGTGCATGCTAAGTCATTTGGATCGTCTACAACAACAAAAAACCAACGAATTTCCACGACATTTTATATTACTTGATGGTCATCTTTTTCAAGCGCATTTTTGAGGCTCTTAACAATGTTTTTAGTTACTCAAAAACCACGAGAACAAATTGTACAAAGGTACACTCTGTCTCTACATCTCAAATGAAATATCCTAGAGATATATTTCTAATGGTGTAAACCGTTCATCCAACGGAGCTTTTATGAGGAAGTTACAGGACAAACAATGGAGGGTAAATTTTAAGACCCAACTAACTTTGAAGAGCCATAACTTTCTGCTTCAGAATCATATTGAGGTGCAGGAGAAGTAAATGTAAATATATTGAACCATAGAAGACAGTCCTAGAGCTGAATTAAATTTATGGGAAAGTCAAAAATGTTTAATATGGCAAAGAAGGTACCTATAGCATTCCAGACCAAAAATATGAATTGACCTAGAAATTCAGCAGGCTGTAACTAGCAGCCCAAAACCCAAAAAAAGTTGAAACTTGGACAGACTGTCCAAAATATGCATATTAATAAACCCAATTGATATCCTACTAAAATTCCAATGGAGTAGGTTCAAAAATTCATAATTACAGTTCATAATTGCACCTAGTTGAAGAATGAACATAAACACTAATGGACAATTTTCAAATAACCATAATTTTTTGCTCAAGACTCATAATTGAGCGTGGAAGCAAGCGTTGGAAAGGTATTGGGCAGAATAATATAATTATTCACCCAAAAATTGATCTGGGAATTCAATTTTCCAGGAAACCAAAAGAAATAATTATGATATATTATTAAACTAGAATGATTCACATTTTCATGAAATCGTTGAAACAGATAGCCTGAAAAAATTTTGTTGGCTACACATTCTACAGAGTTAACAACAACTAGATCACATCAAGATCAACACAAAGTGCATATGAATGGAATATGCACAGGGGACTTATAGCCAGGAATATGATATCAGAGGGATGAATGTCCATTTGGGCATTGAAGGAACAAAATCCAATGGACATGGAGAAGGAAGGGATGAAAACATGAATATGGTAGAGACCATTAAAAAATTGCAGAAGGATTTCCAAAGCCATAAATCTTATAATGAAAGTATTATGATATCTAAGTAGCAATAGGAGGACTTCAAAATTAATTTAATGTAGAGCTTTAACATAATAAAAAATAAATTGGATAAGAAGAGTGGCTCAAGAAAATTAGGAAGTCATAGGTCTCCCGATGAGAAAAGAAGAACAAGAAGTGTTAGTAGACATAACCATCACTCCCCGAGGCATTCCAATAAGATAACATACAACAACTCAAGTCCATCCCCTATCAGGAAGCATAAGAGGTCTGGGGTGGATGATCTATGAGTAGAAATGAACAAATCAAACCTCCTACATTTGATGGTGAGCATAAGAAGGATGAAGATGCAGATACATGGATGTTGGGCGTGAGAAAGTATTTTCAATTGCATAATTATTCTTCTCATGCATAAGGCATAATTTCCATATATCAACTCAAGGGAAAGGCATCCATGTGGTTGGATCAACTTGTGTAGGTGCAACACATTAACAAGAAAAGTGTTACTTGGAGGGAATTCAAGAAGTATTTTGAAAATAAATACTTGACTAAGAGATACTATGACAATAAAATGAAAGAGTTATTTGAACTCAATCTTGGGAGTATGACCATAGATGAATATGAAAGAAGGTTTTTAGAACTACTGAAGTATGTTTCCTTCATCAAGGATGAGAGAGTTAATATTCAAAGGTATTTGAGTGGACTGACATCATTCACCAGTGACAAAATACAATATGATGATCCCAAGACATTGGAGGAGACCATAAGCTGAGATAACTGCCTATATGATCAACAAAAAGCAAGGAAAACTTTCCAAAAATCTTGGAAAGACAAGAATAAATTCAATATGGATCAAAGGAAGAAGAGAACTAAACCACCATTCTTTAGAAATAATCCTCAGGGACAACCAACTTCTAGAGAACCCAAAATGATTGAGACAGGGGGGGAAATKCCAARGAAGCCACCTATTCAATGTTARGGTTGTAAAGAAGATMATATGTTTAGAGAATTCCCTCACATAGGTGAAAAAGTGAGGATTGTTCACAATGTACAACAAGCTAAAAYAGTGGAATACATGGGCAAAAATGTACCAAGGATATATGTAGCCTTGGAAAACAAGAAAGMAGAGTGTTAGTCACATATGATTGAAGTGAAAGGTATGATCAATTACCAAACCATTACTATTTTAATTGATTCAGGATCTAGTCATAGTTATATAGATCCTAATATGGTGGAAAGTTTGCATTTTCCAAGAAGCAAGCATGTAAAATCTTGGTTGGTGTAGCTGGATATCGGAGCCAAAAGAAAATTTAATGGGATGGTTAAGTCATGTCTTATGGACATGAATGGATTGAACACCAGGATAGATTTAAAGATCTTGCCTTTAGGTTCTTATGAATCTCTATTTGGGATGGATTAGTTGGACCAACATCATGCTATCCTAGACTGTCATAACAATGAATTCACTTGCTTGGATGAGGAAGGGAACCTAAGGATGGTGTAGGGAATTCTGAGGGAAGTGACTATTAGAGAAATTTCAGCATTGTAGTTGAAGAAATGTTATAGAAAAGGGTGTCAAATATTTGTAGATCATATGTAAGAAACACTTACAGATAAGGTGAAAAATATTGAAGAATATGCAGTCCTAAAAGAGTTTGAAGATGTGTTTAAGGAAATATCAATAATACCCCTAAAAGAGACATTGCTTTCCCTATAAATCTGATTCCTGGAGCAATTCTAGTATCCAAGACTCCCTACAGGATGAGTACACTAGAATTGAAGGAATTTCAAATGAAACTTGAAGAGATCTTGAAGAAGGGGTATATATTCCCAAGTGTGTCACATTGGGGTGCCTCGGTTTTATTTGTGAAGAAAAAGGATGGAACATTGAGACTTTTCATTGACTTTAGGCAGATGAACAAGGTAAATGTGAAGAATAAGTATCCTTTGCCAAGGATTGATGACCTCTTTGATCAATTAAAAGATGAAAAAATATTATCCAAGATTGATCTTAGGTCCGGTTATCATCAAGTAAGAATTAAAGAAGAAGACGTCAGTAAGATATCTTTCATAACAAAGTATGTTCATTATGAGTTCATAGTGGTGCCCTTTGGATTATCAAATTCACCAGTTGTCTTCATGTGTTTAATGAATGGTATTTTTAGATAATACTTAGATAAGTTTGTCATTGTATTTTTAGATGACATTATTATATATTCTAATTCAAAGGAACAACATGAACACCACTTTAGGATGGTATTACAAGTATTAAGGGAGCATCAATTATATTCCAAATTGGGCAAGTGCTCATTTTATTAGAAGAAAATACATTATTTGGGACATATCATTTCACAGGATGGGATAGTAGTGGATATTGAAAAGATAGAAATCAATTAGATTATGGTCGACGCCAAGGAATGTGACAGAGGTCAGATCATTCATGGGCCCTGCAGGCTACTATAGGAGATTTATTGAAGGATTCTCGAAGATTGCACACCCAATCACTTCCTTGCAAAAGAAGGGTGTGAAGTTTTAGTGGACATTGAAGACTTGAATCAACTATTAACTAGTGCTCCAATTTTAAGGATTGCAGATCCAAATGAAGACTTCATTCTATGCACAAATGCATGTAAATAAGGACTTGGTGGAGTCCTCAGTTAAAATGGGTTTGTTGTATGTTATGAATCAAGGAACTTGAAGGAGCATGAAAGACACTATACCACTCATGATTTGGAGTTTGCATACATACTGCATGCCTTGAGGAAATGAAGAAACTTCCTCATGGGGAAAAGGTTTGAGTTGAGGACAAACCAAAATGGTCTGAAATATTTTTGTGATCAGCCAACTCTAAATGCTAGGGAAATAAAATGGTTAGAATTTCTCAGTGAATATGACTTTGATATAAAGAATATCAAGGGGAAAGAGAACAAAGTGGATAATGCACTCAACAGAAGAGTGCATGAGTTGCATGCTACAGACATTATCATGTACAAATCATATTTGAAACACATAATTTTGGAGGCTACAAAATTAGATTTGCAATAAAAAGAATTAGTGGTAAAATTACAGCAAGGTAATTTGCAGCAGAAAATTGAAGACTATAAGCTAGAAAATGATGAAATTCTCATATACAGGGGAAGAATTTATGAAAAAAGTTCCCATGAATTGAAAAATCTGATATTGAGAGAAATGCATAATGTACCTTATGTTGGGCACCCAGGTTATCGGAAAACTATTGCAGCTGTCAAGAGCCAATATTATTGGTCGGGCATTAAGAAAGAAGTTGTTGATTTTATTACCAAATGTTTGTAATTTTAAAAGGTAAAGGTTGAGCATATAAACCCAACTGGTTTTCTACAACCATTACCCATTCCTGAGTGGAAATGGGAATTTGTAACAATGGATTTCATCATCAAACTGCCCAGAGCAAACATGCAACATGATAGTGGTGGATAAGCTTACTAAAGATGCCCATTTTATTCCAGTAAAACTCACTCACAAGGCAACCAACATTTTTGATGTCTATATGAGAGAAATTGCTCGATTACATGGTATACCCAAGACAATTGTGTCTGACAGAGATCCAAAATTTACCTCAAATTTTGGAACGGATTCTTTAATGGATTTGGAACAAATTTGAATTTTAGCACAAGTTATCATCCAGAATGAGATGGACAAATAGAGAGGGTGAATCAAGTGATTGAGGATATGTTGAGTATGTATGTGATGGATAAACCATCAAAATGGTAATACTACTTACACTTAATAGTGGTTGAGACATATTTACTCAGGGAAATGGAGGAGAAAATGTTGAAAATGAAACAAAATTTAAATTCTTCCCAAGATAGGCAGAAAATCTATGATGATAAGGGAAGAAATCACAGGGAATTTAAAGTGGGTGTTCATGTATTCTTGAAAGTGAAGGCCAACAAAAGTTCCCTGAAGGTGAGAAATTGTTCAAAGTTGGCATCTTGATATTGTGGGCCATTTGAAATCCTAGAGAGTATTGGTCCAATAGCTTATATGGTTGGATTTCCTGCATCTATGTCTATTCATAATATATTCCATGTATCATTTCTCAAGAAATATATACCTGATGGTAATCATGTTATTGATTGGAATGTGATTCAGGTGGAGCAAGGAGTCGTTTTCCAAGTACATCCAGTACGCATTCTCGACCAAAAAATCAAATAGCTTCTAAATCGATCCATAGGGCCTGTAAAGGTCCAATGGACTTGGTACGGTCTTGAGGACGCTACTTGGGAACATGAGGATGTAATGTAGGCATAATACCCACATATTTTAGAAGATTGTGGAAATATTGTTGGTATATGTACATAATGCACCGAGGACAATGCATAAATAAGGGGAGGGGATTATAATACCCCTAGGCCAAAACTAATTGTAAATGTAAATGAAAATGTACTTAAGCTGGAGATTTGTTTGATATCATTTTTGTATGCACCTTTCATGGCATAGTTCATGCATGTACTGTGCACTAAAATGATGAAGTTTTCACATTCTAGGATACCGCGCACACCAAACTTAAGTGTGCATTATTTTGAGGCCAAGGACCCTTTGTATATACTTTGCATTGTATAGGATGATGAGCCAGTTATTATAAGTTAGGAGGCTTATGTTTTTATTAGGTCAGAGCACCTAGATGCTAAGGCGAGTGATCCTATTTTTGTATATGTAATTATGCAGATCATTAATATAATACATCGCTATGTGTAGACCGACCATGATAAAAGAGTATGGGAAACTAAACTCCACTACTTATAGCTTGGACTTAGTTCATTTTCCTACCATGCCATCATCATTCACTCACTCATTGAGTTTTCCTTTGTGCATTTTTGTTACTATCATTGTACGTATATCTGTACCCATACATGTATATGTACCTGGTTAGCTGGGGAGCTGGAATGAAGAAGTAGGTTGTCGGGCCCATGGGAAATTGAAGAGGTGGGTTGTTAGGCTCGTGAGAAATTCTCTCTAGGTGAGAGAATTGTTGGGAATTGATTTCCTGAAGGTGCTAAACTGCAACTACAGGGCTCTAAGACTTCCTGTCTGGCCTATTTATGAAGCCCTAGAAGGGAAGTGGGGTAACCAAGGGACTGTTGAGTAGAGAAGGGGCATACTTTGTGGGGTGGGACATGTTGATATTATAAAAGATGCGGGAGTAATTTACCTCCACGTGTGAACCTAAATAGAATAGAGTACTCTGGGAAGAAAGAAGATACCCTAATAAGTTGGCTAATAACCCTAGAAGACTTGTTGGCTCAAGAAGATAATTTATATTAGGTTATTAGCCTTCAAGCGAAGAAGTCGGCCATAAATAATAATAATATACTGCACAAACAGGTACCCAGAAGGAGAAGTCAGCCCCAATAAGTTTGCAAAATTACTATAAATACAAGGCACCAGTTCTCATTTGTCACAGTCTCAGAATTGTAGAGAAGCAACTGGTGCGCACTGCAGTTCCCAGTTTGGTGCGCACGTGTGGAGGAGAGCTACAACTGCAGCTACTGCAACAACCAGTTTTTGGTTTTGGCTTAGAATATATCTTGGCTAGGGTTTGGACTATATGATCAGCTATTGTTGGTGTGCTATCCTTGGTGGAAGATGCGCTACACCTTGTTTGGCTATCTAGCCTAGGGTTTGCTTTCAGAGTAATTCTCAATCAAGGTTAAGGTGCTCAGAGGGTGGCTTTGGCCTATGGTTGGGTGACAAGGGTATTTTCAATGGTAAAATGAGCACATCCACTTATATTCTAATAGTTTATGGGCCCACACCTCCTTCATTCAATCTAAATGCTAGAAGGAAACATAGCTGCTAGGATATTGAGCTCGCTGAGGAACTGCCACTAGGGTTACTAGCAGAAGCAACTTCCAAGGCACTGTCGCTAGGGTTACTAGCAAGAGTAGTTTCATAAACCCTAATCCTCTTTTTGAGGCACCTTAAGTGAACGGATTGACCTAATCTCTAGATAGATCAATGCTCTCTAGCCTAGTGAATCTCCTAATAATCTCAACAAGCCAAGACATGAAGTTTGAGTTTATGGTCAAATCTAGGGTTTGACCAAGTCAAAACAACCATGACCTATTCTATGAAGTCAGAGAATAAGTTATATGGAGCCTCTAACTTCATAGCATGGAAGACAAGGATTGACCTCATCCTTTCCAAGAATAAAGTGTTGGATATCATGAAAGGAAAGATCGTGAAGCCAGAGTTTGAAGAAGGAAAAGAGAAGGAACTGTAGAATGTTGCAGCTATGGAGAAGTTCAAAGATAGTGATATCAATTCTATGAGTATCATAGTGGAATATATAAAATACCACTTGCTACCCTACATCTCCCATCTTGACTCATAGAAAAATATGTACGATGCCCTAACAAATCTCCTCTCAGTCAGAAACATTGGATAAGTAATGAGTCTGAAGAATGAGCTTAGTGACATGAAGGTGAATGATGAGGACAACATGACATCATATTTTGTGAGAATATCTTAGTTAAGAGATCAACTACAAGCTATTGAAGAGATCATCTTAGAGAAGGAGTTGGTAAACATAATACTCAATGGTCTTCCTAAGACGTGGGATGCATTTGCCGCAAGCATGAACACAAGAAAGGAGTATCCGACATTTGAAGAACTTTGGACTTTCTGTGCTCAAGAAGAATCAAGGATCAATGCAAAAGACAAACCCAAAAATAAGTATGATGATCAAGCCTTCACAACAAGATTCAAGAACTTTAGGAACAAAAGGAAGTTTGGTTCAATAAGGAAGCCAAATCAAGAGAAAGACATTTCAAAATTACAATGCTTTAATTGTCGAAAGTATGGTCACTACAAGAATCATTGTCCCGAACTACAGAAAAGGAAGGAGAAACACGAAGCATCAATTGTCAAAGAAAAGAAACCTACAAAGAAGACTAAGAAGGATGGAAGAGACTTCTTCTTATAAAGGTAAAAAAACTCTTATTATTTCTTGTACATATCTTGTTTGCATCGTCTCTGTACATATCTAGTATATCTATCTCTTGGAAGATAATGCGGTTCAAGAAAAACTATACCTATGGAAGAACAACAAGATAAGAATGGATATCATTAGATAATACACATGAAAGGATGAAATACAAATCATGTGGAAGATATTGGAAGATAAGATGAATTAATCATGAAGAGACTTAGAAGAAGCAAAGACAGAAAGAAGTCAGCAATCGAGAGGAAATTGGAAAAATACTTATGACATTTTGTAGAAGATAATAAGGATGCAGATGGAAGTGTGGACTCTATTAGACGGAGGGATCCTATTATATGCACTCATACATGAAGCAAGGATTAGGAGGGAGCTAATCCTATGATACATTGAAGATGATGAAGTATATATCCATGATAACATCCATGAAAGATAATATGTATCCAGTTAAACCTTAGAAGAAGTCTTCTTCGAAGAGAAGATTTAAAGTATCCCTGGTTGTCCATCTACATCCGTGATCCTATGATGAATGAAAGGAATGGAATCTTTAGGTCATGGAATTAACTCCATGGACCCAAGAGATAAACACAAGGAAGAAAATGAAGATTCAAAGAAACAAAGAGAAGTCATCACAACCAATCATTGTATCAAAAATCACAAGATTGTCAGCCTGATATAAACTCAATAAAAGCAATCAAGCAGAGGAACTTAAAGTTGTGATGAAGAACATTGTATGGAAGACTTATGAATGAAAGCATTGTGAGATATAGAACTAAAGTTTCTCCCAGATGTAGGGAGAAGACTATGATGATTAGTTGTTCTAGTACACCAGACATATCTCTACATGAGTCATTATATCTTCCGCAACATCCATGAGTTGGAGTTCTACATCATATGAATGCAAAGAATGTTCTCCAGAGAAATTGAATAAAGAGTGTATAAAGAGAAATCTCAATACCTTGAGGCATACCAGAAAGAGACCCTTGCATGTAGATAGAAGAATATAACTTGGTGGAGAACCTCCAGTGCACAACAGAAGTGTGGTGAAGATTTCCTATAACATCAAGATGATTACTCAGTAGATCAGATTTCATGATGACAGAAGAAGTGCCACATGAATATGTTCCATTTTTCCAACCATGATATACTCTAATGTTCAAAGATACATGAAGCCTTCACAAAAAATCAGTGTTCCAGACTAAAGTACATTTGAAATCAAGCATTACACTATCCATGATGAAATCCAGAAAGGAGAAAGTGGTTCTCCAATACATATCTCCACAGATGAGTAGATAAGCAGACATTTTGGTAAAACTTCTATCCAAGATGAAAGAGTTTGCGTACTCAAGATGAAGCTCATGGAAATGACTTCCTTATTGAAAAAGGAAGAGATGACTCCCAGGTTGGGAGGGAGCACTGAAAATATTGAAGAAAATTATTTTCAAGATTGAAAAATAGTCCATATTGGATAGATGCTTTCTTGTTCATAAAGTGGATTGATATTTTTGATGGACAACGATTTCCCATTGTGGTTAACATGGAAAATGGTCCAAATTGTTGATGTATCATAGACAATGACTTCCCATTGTGTTTAACATGGGGAGTGGTCTAGGGAAGTCTCTCTTCTTGAGGGTTACTTAAGAAGACTGGCCTGCCTCGCCAGAAAACGATTTCTCATTGTGGTTAACATGAGGAATGGTCTGTTTTGGAGGTTGATACAAGACAGTCTTTTCCTCTTGTGGTTAATAAAGGAAATGTTCTGGACAGTCATTCCTTAGGGTTTATACATTATCTCCAGGTTGCACTTTGATTAGTGTAGGAGGAATGGCCCAGGGTGGGGAATGGTCCAGGCTCAACAATCAGGGACAGGCATTCCTTAGGGTTTATACATTATCTCCAGGGTGCACTTTGATTAGTGTAGGAGGAATGGACTAGGGTGAGGAATGGTCCAGGCTCAGAAATCAAAAACAATCATTCTACCTTTTTTGAGAAGAATAGGGCAGATAGCCCATTGTTGATGTTCTACACTGAGGGCAGATATTCTTTCAGATCTCACAGATGTGAGTGAAAGATTGGCCCAGATGATTCAGTTTATATCATAACACTATTTTTGTGCAGGTTGCTATCATATGTTTTTTATGAAGACTGTATGACAATAGATGTATACTACTGTGGTGGATATGTTCCACTATTCATGAATCGTAACTATACATTGCTAATCAAGTACTTGTGTGTTACTTGGTGTGGTAGTGTACCACTAGATTGTAGTTATGTACTGCTATGGATAGACATAGTTTTGTTCTATTTTTGTTCTGATTATATTGAAGACTATCAACAGTTTATTGGAGATAATCATCAGCCAGATGAATGATGAACAGAGATTTTCTAGACGGAAAATGGTTTAGAGCATTTACTCTTCTAGACTAGAAGAATGGCCCTTGTATCACTCTGTGGAGTGAGCATCATGTCTGATTACTCATATAGAGTATGGTTTCGAGAGATGATGCAGTTGACGACAATGATGATGATGATGGTGCTCATGATCTATTCTATACAACTATGTCGAAGCTACTGGGTGAATGGTATGTTTTTGTGCTCAAGACCATTACCTGTAATACCTTCCTAGCTAGGAGGAAGTTTTGATATTATGATAGTCGTGGGAGGTATTTACCTCCATGTGTGAACCCGATGAGAAAAGAATACTCCGGGAAGAAACAACAAACCCTAATAAGTTGGATAATAACCCTAGAAGACTTGTCGGCTCAAGAAGATAATTTATATTAGGTTATTAGCCTTCAAGAGAAGAATTCAGCCAGAAATAATAATAGTATACTGAACAGACAGGTACCCAAAAGGAGAATTCGGCCCCAGTAAGTCTGCCAAATTACTATAAACACAGGGCACTAGTTGTCATTTGTCACAGTCTTAGAATTGTAGAGCAGCAACTGGTGCGCACTGTAGTTCCCAGTTTGGTGCACACATGTGGAGGAGAGCTGCAGCTGCGGCTGTTGCAGCAATCGGTTTTTGGTTTTTTCTTGGACTATCTCTTGGCTAGGGTTTGGACTATCTGATCAGCTATTGTTTTTGCGCTATCCTTGGAGGAAGATGCGCTACACCTTGTTTGGCTATCTAGCCTAGGGTTTTCTTCCGGAGTAATTCTCAGTCAAGGTTAAGGTGCTCAGAGGGTGGCTTCAGCCTATGGTTGGGTGACAAGGGTATTTTCAATGGTAAAATGATCACATCCACTTATATTATAACAAGAAAGGCATGTGGAGAATGAGGGACTATAGGTTGTTAGTTTGAGTGGCACCTGTGACGAAGTCTTTCCTATTTTCCGTGATAATCAGCCTGGCTAGGAATCCCTTTACATCGATGGAGTTTAGTCCCAAATCGAGGGTGACCCACTGCTCAGAGTGATGAGCAGTCTAGTATAAGTCTAGGAGGTTCATGGAAGGTATGCATGCAGTTGGTGATATTTTTACCAAGATACGTGTCAATTGTGTGATAAATTACATGTTGCATTATGATTTATGTGTTTATTTTTATGGTTTTATCCTATGCGTTGATTATAATTGTCTTTTTATTTATGGGTATTGCCTATCTATGTTGCATGTATATGATATTTTTATTTCCGTATGTATTTTTCTATTCAAGTTTTATATATAAAGTTCTACAAGATTTTTTGTGTGTATATGTTTTTAATTTGCATTACAACTCAAAAAACTTATGTGGCATAGCCTAGTTGGATGTTGGGGGATGTTACAATTTGGTTTCAGATCATAAAAAAAAATTCTAGAGTAGCATGCCTGACCTGGGTGGCCAGAGATGTTACATTGGGACAACCCAATAAATAGAACATTAGTTGGGATAGAGTTGCTTAGAGAAATGGAAGTGAAAATATTGAATATTAAACAGAATTTAAAGGCTTCCCAAGACAGGAATAAAATCTATGGTGACAAGGACAGAAGTCAAAGGGAATTTAAAGTGAGTGATCATGTTTTCTTGAAGGTAAAAGCCAACATAAATTCCCCGAAGTTGGGAAACTATTCCAAGTTGGTAGCCATATATTGTGGGTCGTTTGAAATCCTAGAGAGGATTGGACTAGTAGTTTATATGATTTCATTTTCTGCATCTATATCTATACACAATCTATTCCATATATCATTGCTTAAGAAATATATACCTGGTGTTAATCATGTTATTGATTGGAATGTGATTCAGGTGGAGAAAGAAAGCGCTTTTCAAGTGCATCTGGTACACATTTTGGACCGAAAAATCAAACAGCTTGACAATCGAGCCATAGGGATTGTATGTTAGTTTACTTAGAGGGGGATGAATCAATAATAAAGAAATATAATCATTTTTATCCATAAAATGCAAGTTTTATATCAATGTAGCATTATCATCCAATAGTTGCATAGTAAATGAACAATGAAAAAAATATCAATCATACACATACACAGTACACCAGTGTTTTCATGTGGAAACCCAAAGTAGGAGAAAACCACATAATGTTTTTTCTTATATGTCTTTAATAATTACATTCATTGGAAGCACCAACTTCCTTTTTTTTCCAACTGCAACTGGAAGGAGGCTTCAACCCCCTAGCTTCTTATGCTACAACTTGAGGGAATCTCCAACTCCCCAATTCTCTGGCTACAACTCCCTATTTTCTATGGCTACAATTGGAAGGTGG
>JASDQU010240747.1:13553-28408 GCA_032191745.1 Picea mariana
TGTGTGGGAGGGAGAGAGAGAGAAAGGCATATAAGGGTAGTAGAGTGAGTGTGTGAGAGTGTGAGAGGAAGAGAGAGTAAGATAGAGAGGGGGGTAGAGAGGGGTAAATGTAGGAGAGAGGGGTAGATGTAGGACATATAGAGAAGAGATAATGAGAGGGAGGGGGAGAGAGAGAGGGAAGAGGGGGATAGAGAGAGGGAGTAGGGGGGAGAGAGCATTTGTGTGAGAGTCTGAAAGGGGGAGAGAGAAAGGCAAAGAGGAGGAGTAGAGAGAGAGTGATAGAGGGAGGGAGAGGGAGATAGAGAGGTAGGGTAGAGAGAGGGATAGTGAGAGGAAGGGAAGAGAGAGGGAGACATAGAAGGGGGAGTAGAGAGAGATTGAGAGGAAGGGGGGGATATAGAGGGAGATAGAGAGGGGGAATAGAGAGAGAAAGAGGGGAAAATAGAGAGTGAGACTAATAATAACAATGAAGATAGAGAGAAAGGGTGGGAGAGAGGTGGAAGAGAGAGGGGGAAATAATAGGGAAGGCATGGACAAAGAGGAAGAGGGAGGGGGAGAGTGGAGGGGGACATAGAGGGAGTATTGATGGGATTTTTCCCTCGTGATTCTAGGTCGGAGTCACAACAGATCAAGACTGTATGGAGAAGATAAATATCTTCCCTCTAGGACAAGCACACAAAACTCGAAATACTAAATACATTACAAGGAGAAGTTATGTAAGGAAGAGGGAGAAAGGGTGCACCTTTTAAGTCTCCCATTTGATGTTGATCCCACTCCTTTCATTGTACGAGCTCCAAATCCTTTGCCGGAAACAACCTACAAAATGGACAAAATACAAGAGCCACTACAAAGGTAGTTACATGATAAATATATATATATTTCATATATCATATTCAAAGTAAATGCAATACGAAAATACATACAATGAATACACTATAGGAGGGAAAACAAGTTCTTCTATTAACACCAAATCAGAAAGCTAAGTTACAACCTTGTCTCACCTTTGGCACCATCTCGAATCAAATTGTCTGGGTTCCTCTAAGAATCCCTCAAGAATCAACTCAACCACTATGCTCTTCCTCAAATGGCCTAAGTAGGGATAATGATACACCCAATAGCCATATAGGTAGGAAAGAGATGTCGAAAAAGGAGTTTCCAGATAACATGGGGTGTTTCTCAAAGAATTATAGGAAAGGGAGGCTTGCTAGAAACTGACAGCATAATATTGCACCAAGGGAATTCACCTCTCCTTACCCCTCAATGGTGATTTTATGTCTTCCCCAAGAGGTTGGGGGAGTTGGATTCCGTTGTGTATGGGCATGGGGACGTTTGGAAATAAGCCCAACCAAAAAACCCACCCGAAAACTCAGAATTATTTTATTTTTCATGATTTTTGAGGGCATATGCGAGTTGGAAGTTGGAAAGTCATTCTTGGTGTATAAATATGCTTAGTATATTAAACTCATTTATATGTCAATCTGGGATTTGTAATTGAAAGATATGTTACACTATATGTGCTGAGAACTGGTAACCTACCTATGTATGTTGTATCTAGCTCAAGCAAGAAATAATTAATAACATAACACTTAGTTTCTAGAATTTTTGAATGCTTCACACAACTTTAAACTCAGAAGATAAAACTGATAAAAAAACTCCTCAAACAAACACTCAATTAAAAAGTCTCTTTCTTAGGTGACAAGTCTATTCATTCTAGGTTCATGAAATGAAGATATGAACTTTGTCACACCTCAATATTGCTCACTTCGATAAATGTCGTAAGTGTCGCATAATCCTTTCAACTGCTGCAAGTGTCGCATGTTCCTTACAAATTTCGCAAGTGTCGCAAGTTGTTCACAAATGTCGCAAATGTTGTTCAAGCATACTTCCATAATAACGGCACTAAGGAGGCACTTAAGACATCTCATACACTTGACTTGGAGGAGAGAAAATGATTAACTGAAGTCCAGGAACTTTATCACCTAAGAAGAGCTCTTAAACAAAGGTTTTGAAGGTGAGCGCTCCCCTACATCAGCCTTAGGAGCACTGGCGCTCTCCTATAAGGTCTCAGGGAGAATTATATCGCCTGTTTTCCCCTCAGAAGGAGATTTATCCATCCTTGGAGCACTGGCGCCCACCTCAAGCTTCATAGGGAGAGCTATAGTGCTCCGATTCCCCTTTTGAGGGAGCGTTGTCTAATCTGAGGTAGTAGTTGGCCCATTGAGAAGAATAAGGGGAGGATCTTTCAAGTTTGGAAGGCAGTCGCATTTGAATTCTTGGTTCCATCAGAATATCCCTGATCCAAGGAGGGAATTCCTCAACTTGTTCCAAAGATAACTCAAGAGGTTAAGCTCCTCTTAACCTATATAAGCAGGCTCTATGGTGGTGAAAAAGGGGAAGAATTGCTAGCGTGAAACCTATGATCTCATAGGAAACACACAGTTAGTCAAAGGAGAGTGATCAGTGAAGCTGCTATCATCCAGGTTGTGGATCTTTCGAGCAAGGGTTAGACGAAGGGGACTTGACGAAGTTGTTGCATTCGCATCTACGATTGTAAGTACTGTTGTTGTTATTCTCATTAATATGACACGCTTGGCCTGTTTCTTTCTAGTTTGTGTCTGATTTTACATGAACTTATCATTGATAGATAGATATATTTTCAAGCTAACATCAATAGAGTAGGAAGCGGTCGTACTTTGTTTGTGTACAGGACTCAGCGAGGAGCGAGAGTCTGGAGCTCGATTTGGAGCGTGCAGGGACAAACATCGATAAAAGGTACTTCTATTCTCCTTCCTTCTCATGTGTTAGTTTGTATAGATTTGAAAGGAAGTCAGTGTCCACGTTAAGCACTTTCTGTCTTAGAGTTAGGGTCTAGCTCTTTGAGGCAATCTACCTGTCTGCAGGAAGATTTTCCTACAACAGAACTGGCGACTCCACTGGGGAGTCCTCAAATCGAAACTTCTTGCTTTGATTTCTCCTCATAGACCTTGTTTTACCCCTTGATTGTTTCAGACCTGGTTCACTTCTCTTTTGATTGGTTTCATGAGCTGATTGACTCCCTACCCCATCACACTCAGCCTAATTGTTGAAACTGAATTGCAATTTTTGAATTTTTGACACTTTTTGAACCTGGCACCTCTATCCTTGTGTTAACAGAGCACCAATTCTCCTTGAGTGCCTTACACAGAGCGCTATAATGCTCCTTGTCCTTGACAACAGAGCGCCAACCCTCCTTTGGCCAATAAACCTTCAAGAATTTTTTTTTCAGGGTTTTACCTCTGTGTTTCTCTTGCTGGTTCACCTTGTGAGTCAATCCTTCTTCCTTTCCATCTTTGACATCTGTCTTTTTGAAGAATGAACATCTAGCTGTTTGGATTTTGTAGCCTTATTCACTATTGTTGTTGAGTTTTTTCTGTCATTTGGAGCTTGAAACCCATGCATTTTTTTTCTCTCTTTTTTTCGACTGAGTAAAAAACTCTGGTGAAACTCATCAAAGGCCTACAGGTCTTTTCATTTGGTTTTAGTTAAGATCATTGTTCTTCGAGATTTCTTTTTGTGTGAAGTTTTCTCTTTGATTGTTTCTTTTCTTTTGCTTCTTGTTTTGATCACAACGAGAGGGTGTATTGTTTGTATGATTCTTGCTTGTGTTGGTCTGATTTTTATTCGTCCAAGAAGATAATTAGAAAGACAAGCATTGTTTTGAATTAATCATTATTCATATGCAAACAATAAAAAATCATCTTCATGATTGATTGTGCATATTAGAAGGTATCTCAAAAGTTTCAGCATCACATCAGAATTTGATTTAAAGAAGATTTGTTTGAGGACATTTCTTATTAGTGCTTGTTAGTGAAAAGAACTCTCTCTCTCCCTTAGATAGATGTTCATCAAAAATAAATGATTGCTTATCATCTTTGATGCATTTTTGGGACTGAGTCATAATTCCATTTGTTTCACTTCCATGCACCCCTTCTGAGTAAAGAACAACTATAAAATGAACGCTAATTAAAAATTATCTAGAATTTTTCTTTTCTAGGATCCTCCACCAACAGTAGACTAGGCTTAGTACTTTGGATTAGGCTGTGAGCATAACTCTCCAAAGTTTCCAAAACAAACAGTAGCATCCTAAGTTAGGGAGAGTCAAATCCAATTATCATATAAGTCTGCCTGGGATCCCCCTCTCACACAGGGGTTGTGCACAAGGTCGCATTCAGGTGAGTTACGAAGATTATCCCTCCATGATTTAACTGATTGTGGTGGTCAGATCGTATTATGGGGATCGCTTAAAGGTAAATCCACAATTACTACTTGGAAGCCTTTTAGTTGATTTCGGGCTTGATACCCTGCCCGTACGTTCGGATCGGACTGTCGACTGTTCCCGCCCAAGGGATGACTGCGAATTGGTAACCTTAGTGGCCATAATCTTTAGGGTCTTACACAAGGTGACAGTGAAGGGAAGTCTCACTGTACCTAGAGAAGACATTGGTCAAACTCACTTGGGCTCCTTGGAGGGTAAATCCACAATTACTACGTGGAAGCTTGCACCAAGTCGTATGCCCGTTAAGCAGGTCGCCATTGTAACTGTTCCACCCTATCCCCGCCCCTTCTTGACTTGATCACGCGATGTTGGATTTCATCACCTACTAGTACGGTCATCGAGAGAAGGTCATGTTTACTTGGTTGTGATTCATAGATTTTATTAGCGCATGCTGTTTCTTTTTGGTAGTTGGACATAGATATTTTTCGCCAACTCTTTTTCGCCAACATCGACCTTCCACACCATTCGCGGAGGCTTCAGGGACTTCCTCCAGAAAATATGGAAGGAAACACCCCTTTACCCCCTCATTCTACGGAGGAATCTCCTCAACAGAGTGAGGTTCAAGACACTACAACTTCCCAGGAATAAGTTCCCACTCCTTTGGAGAATTTGTGAATTGTTTCAGAGTCTCTGAAAGCTTTCTGCATTCCGGAGGGATATGAATGACGTATCCTCCAACTCAATTCCGCTGGTGAATTTGTCGTCGACAATCCTTCTGACATCCCAACTGGGTCTCATCAAAACCCTTTAGCCGATGACCCTTTTTGGACCGCAGACATTGTTCGAAGTCCACTGCGCATGGTGCGAGATCTTTATGGAATAGGGATGGGCGCTGACACACCCATTTCCTAAACTGTACCCCTAAACCATTTTATCGGTACCACCACTTTTACAGCCACACTGCCCGTTGGTCCAAACATACCGTCCATTGGACCAGGGTCTACTCTTCCCCTCCAGATGGCCCATTCTACAATAGTCCTGCACATTTCGACTATTCCCGCCGGTAACGCGATGGTGAACCAAGCTGCGATTGGCACACCTGTAACACCAAGACCTACATAATCACTCCATTTTGGGTACAGAGCACTGAATGCTTTCACTGCCACTACTACCCAAGACACTACTACTCAAGTTATGCTGGGAGGTTCCATACCTATCCAACAACTTGGAGGGATCAGTCTTGGTGGTCCTAATCCGCTCGGCGGCACCGGTCAGTCATTTACGTCTGGTTCTCAAATTCCGGGAACTCTCCCTCAAGTTGGGGGGCATCCTCCCATCAGAGGACAAATTCTATTCGAGGGGCACCCTCATGCTGGGGGGCAGCCTCAATCCGGAGTCGACCATCAACCACATGGACAAAATGTGTCTGCCACACCCAATCCGTGGAACGTCCCTTTCCCAGGAAACCCACAGTTCTCGACAGGACACAATTCTCAGACTCTGCAACAACCTCCTTATGGACAAATGCCAAACCCAACCTATAATCCTCAAAACCCATCCGATTATCCTCCGCTCACACATTCTTCTCAAAAAACCTCAAATCTTATGTACCCTGGTCAACACCAACCTCATACAAGAGGGCCCACTAGTTACAATTATCCACATAACCCAGTGATTGGCCCTACTGGTGTCCCCATGCCGCACCAGTATTACCCACAGGTTAAACGACAACTACCTTTTCTGGCTACCATGGACCTTCCAGACTTATCTCGGTTAACGAATGATCCTATTTATCATTCTCTGGTTTGGCCAACTATTCCAACTAAACTTCTTTCTGATATCCCAAAATTCGACGGAAAGTCCGGAGAAGACCCAAACAACCACGTGATGACTTTCCATTTGTGGTGTTCAACCAACTCCCTCATGGACAATTCTATACGTTTGTGTCTTTTCCAATGAACTCTTACAGGTTCCGCGGAAAAATGGTATATTGAACTACCATGCGCATCCTTTCATGATTTCAACTCCCTCGCCATGTCCTTCCTCACACACTTCCAACTACCCATTCGATATGAGACGGGTACTGAACTATTAACCTCCTTTCGTCAGACAATGTCCATACATATCTCTGATCATATTCATGAATGGAGACGATGAAGAAGGCTAATCAAAGCAGTCATTCTTGACCAATTGTTAGCAGAATGGTTCACTAAATCATTGTTACCCCAGATTGCTCGTGATGTTGCCATGGGTGGTGTACTCACCGAGGAAGAAGCTATTGCCCGAGCTCAGTACTTAGACTTAGTCTATTTAGAATCCGGTACTCTGTACGAGTTGATACCGAATGATACCCATGCCACTAATGATCCATCCAAACCATCATCTACTTCCCACGTGGATGGAGTTATTGGCTCCGTCAAAATCCAATCTACTACCCAGTCGACTGGAACGATTCAGTGGCCTACTTCGACGGCTACTCCTAGCCTGACTTCACCCTCTTCTACCCCCCCTCAAACATAGGTCTCTGAGGTGAATTCGGTCCAATCAACCCCTTCACAACAATCTGGGGGCAAGAAGAAAGAGAGAAATAAACCAAAGAAAAAGAATAACAACGAACAACCGAAAAATCAATCGCAAACCCCTGCTGCCAGAAAAAAACCACAACAAAAACCGAAATTCCCATGTCTCATTTGTGGTGACAATCACTACACCCGAGACTGCCCACATCGCGATGAAGTGGCTAATATTTTCAAGGGAAATTCACAACCCGCTGTGCTTACTCAGCCTTTTCCGCAGCAACAATCTTTGGTTGCTCAAATCCCCACCACAGGGGGTAGTTCCAACCCACCCCATTACGAGGCCTTGACAAGTGCTCACATTTACATGTTCAACAGGGTTAATCTAACCACTCGCTCTGCAACATATGACACACCAGTTAAACCTAATAAGCCAAAGACTACTAATGGTTCTGCACCAGAATCGTTACCATCTTCCATTGGTCCTCCCTCTGCTAGCCCTCCATCTAGGCCGCTTCATATTGAGAAACCTTCATTTGAATCCATCTTACACCCTCCTAAGAGCACCATCTGGAAATCTACCTTCAATCCTAATTCATGGGCTGCCCAAAACAACAGCATTGTGGAAGATTTGGCCCAAGCACCGTGTGCTATGTCCACCTTGGAAGTTCTACAACACTGTCCCAGCCAACGTAGAACGCTCTTAGCTGCTATCGGCGCTTTTGATCCTGAGTCATCAAACAAACTCACGTTTAATCTGGATGATCATCAAGCACGACTCTCCCACCAGTTAGCTTTTCAAATCGATGTTGTTGTTCACAATCAACAAATCCACTGAACTATCTTAGATGAGGGAGCCTCTACTTGTGTCATGTCCTTAGCTTGTTGGAAGGGCTTAAAATCGCCTGCCGTTAACAAATCCTCTACGATGCTACACGCTTTCGATGGATGAGGTTTTCATCCTCACGAATTATTACAATCCTTAGCCATTCAAGTGGGCGGAAAAACTGTTACCGTTGATGTCAAGGTGGTCGATGCTCTCCTCAATTACAACCTACTACTCGGAAGAAGTTGGTTCTACGCTATGACTGTCGTCGCCTTGTCGGTGTTTCAATGTGTACAGTTCCCCCATCAAGGAAAAATTGTCACCGTTGATCAGCTTGATTTCTGTACACCCGATGCTCGCATCCCTGCCACCAACAACATTCCCTTTTTGGGAGATCACCCAGTTACGTATGAAAGCGTTGGTGTTGGATTATTGAAAGATTCTAGCCTTATGGGTACTTTCCCTACACCACTTCCACCTACCACGCATCATATTTCCACCGTCAATATGATCTTAACTATGCCTTATCAATCCTTGGAATCATCTGACCCTTGGATTGTACCTAGTCCTCTGGAATTCGATGTGCTCGATGACACTATGCCACTTAGCCTAGCTGAGGCCGCATACGTAGTTGTTCAATCTTCCTCTCCCTCTTCGAACAATTCACATTTGTTGGCACCGGATGCATACTCGGTGTCCTCATGGTTGGATTCCTTGTCATCCACCATTGATTACATTTCCCAAATTTTTCCTTCTGACGAATCTATTATGGAAATGCTTAGCATTGACGATCTTCCTTGGGATGATAACCATCATCAATCCTCTTTTCCTTCGCCTTTGGAAGAAATTCATCAAGACATACACTATGTCTTCCCTCCCAATGTTACCAATGCTCCACAATCTCCTCTCCTCACACAAGATACTCTCTCTGAGGGGAATATGGGTAACATATCTACTACGATCATTATTGATATTTCGATTAAAGAAGGTGTCGCGGAAAACATTAACCTTGGTGCTAATTAAACACCTGAGGAAGTGGCCTCTTACACCGCTTTGTTTAAAGAATTTTGTGATGTCTTTGCTTGGAGCTACAAGGAAATTCCAGGGATTGACCCTTCAATCGTCGTGCATGAAATCAAGACTTATCCTGACGTGAAACCTGTTCGACAAAAGCTTTGCCTGGTTCATCCCAAGAAAATCACAGCAATAAAGGTAGAAGTTGAAAAACTTCTCAAATCTGGCTTTATCTACCCCGTCCCTTTGACAGAATGGGTCTCCAACCTTGTTCGGTTGCCAAAAAACAAGGGACCATCCGTGTTTGTGTTGACTATGGAGATCTCAACAAAGCCTGTCCCAAGGACAACTACCCTACACCCTTCATCGATAATTGCACAGGAAGTGTAATCTTCTCTTTCATGGATGGCTTTTTTGGGTATAACCAGATTGAAATCTTACCTGCTGATCAACATAAGATAGCCTTTATCTGCCCATGGGGAACTTTCGCCTATCGAAAGTTACCATTTGGCCTAAAAAATGATGGTGCTACTTTCCAGCGGGCCATGTCGTATGCCTTCCACGATATCAAGCATATCGCAGAGCCTTACCTCGATGATTTACCCGCCCACTCATCCAATCGATCTGATCACATTGATCACTTGCGGGCGATTTTTCTTCGATGTCGGTTCTACTATATTCGCTTGAACCCACACAAGTGCATTTTTGCTATCAAATCTAGTCGACTCCTCAGTTTCATTGTCTCCAAATATGGGATCAGGGTGGATCCCTTAAAGATTAAGGCCATTCTAGCCTTACCCCCACCTACCAATTTAGCCCAACTCCAAAGTTTGCAAGGCAAAGAAAACTTCCTTTGCCGTTTCATCTGTAACTACACCGAGATAACTAAAGGATTTATGTGGTTACTACATAAAAACACCCCTTTTATCTGGGATGATATTGCCCAATGGTCCTTCGATGCTCTCAAGCACACCTTGACCCACACTCCCTTGTTACACCCCCTGGAGTATACAAAGGACTATATCCTTTACATGGCCGCCTCTGCTTCCACTATTGCGATGGTGTTAGTTCAAGAGGACCCAAACGGCGAAGAACATGTGATTTATTACCTAAGCAAGAGTCTATCTGGACCTGAACTCCGATATTCACATGTCGAGAAACTGGCTCTGGCAGCCGTCATCGCTATCAAGAGATTCTGCCATTACATCTTATTATGCACCACCACGGTGATCGCAGACTCCAACCCCATGTACCATTTCTTGACATGTCAAGTACTTGGGGGAAAATATTCCAAATGGATCGTTATTCTTCAGGAATTTGATCTTGAGTTTACGAATGCCAAGGCCAAAAAATCCCTGGTGTTTGCAGAGCTTATCTGTGCTCTCCCTCATGCCGATGAAAACATCGAACCTAGATATTCTCTCCCCGATGAATCTCTCGTCCTCATCAGCATCTTCGATCCTTGGTATGGAGACATTCTCCTCTACCTTCAAACCCAACGTTTTCAGCCCAACATTTCTCGCGAAGAGCGTCGATGCATTCATCACCACTCTCGTCGTTATCTCATCAATGGTGACACCTTGTATCACCGCGGTATTGACACCATCCTTCGACAATGTCTGATTCATGAGGAGGCTGAACGTGTTTTGAATGATTGTCACCTTGGTGCCTGTGGCGGTCACCTTTCCAGGATGGCCACAGCCCAAAAAATCCTACGTGCCAGCTACTTTTGGCCCTCGATTTTCAAATATTTCATCGAGGCCCTCAAAAAATTCCCACCCTGCCAAGTCTTTAACAAGAAGGCATGCACCCACCCTACTGTGTTGCACCCCATTATCGCCATCGGCCCCTTTGCCAAGCGGGGTATCAATTTCATGCAGTGTAAGCCTACCTCATCTGGGGGGCACGGTTACATCATCGTCGCCATCGACTACTTCACCAAATGGGCTGAAGCTATGCCTACCTTCCTGAACGATGGTCGTACTGCAGCCCTGTTTCTTTTCAACCATATCATAACTCATTTTGGTGTACCACGTGCCATTGTCATTGATCATGGTGCACACTTCAATAACCAGATGACGAGCGAGTTACATGTCAAATTGGGTTTTCGCCATGAAAAATCATCCCCTTACTACCCTCAGGCCAACGGACAAGTTGAGGCCATCAACAAAGTCCTGAAAACCATGATCCAATGCATGGTAGGGGCAAACAAAACATCATGGCATTTACAACTTTTCTCCTCTCTCTGGGATTAACGCACTTCGGTGAAAACCTCAACTGGATTCACTCCTTTCCAGTTGGTGTATGGCATTGAAGTCGTTCTACCAATCGAGTGCGATATTCCATCACTTAAACTAAAAGTAGAACTCCTACGCCATACTTCTGCTGAATAAGAACGATTCTTATATCTATCCAAGATGGATGAAACACGTCGTGATGTTGCTCTCATTAATGAGGCACATCAAAAATGAATTAAGAGTCAATACGACAAATCCGTCCACCCTCGGACTTTTGCAGAAGGAGACTTAGTCCTCGTTTATGACCAAGCTCACGATAAATTGGGGACAGGAAAGTTAGAACCTCTATGGCACGGTCCTTACGTCGTTAAGCGTGTCCTACGTAGAGGTGACTACGAATTAGTAGATCATGATGGAATTTCCCTGAAAGAGCCCCGAAACGGGCTTTACCTTAAAAGGTACTATGCCTAAATCACATATCATTTGTACTTTGTACATTATTGTATTTTAGTTTGGTGTGTCTATTTCTTTCGTGTGCTCGAGTCTTTACCGTTGCCATTCATGGTTGTTCTTGTGTTTTCATGCACAGATGATGTCTTCCTTTCCTATCATTTTTGGGTTTGCGGATGGCGCTAGTCGACATACTTGGAACATTGCTTCGGTAGCATGGGTTATTTACCAATTTGACGAGGTGGTGAGTTCAGGAGGGATCTGCTTAGGACCAGCAACCAACAACATGGCAGAATATCATGCTATCATTGGACTGTTGACCCAAGCCTCCTCCCTAGGTATCTCTCGTATCATTGTTTACTTAGACTCCCAACTCATGGTCTATCAACTCAACCGTATCTACCCTATCCATAGTCCTATCCTACTACATCTCCACCTACAAGTTCACCACCTTGAACGACTGTTTGATTACATTGAATATAGACACATTCCAAGAGAACTTAATAGTGTTTCAGATTTGTTAGCTAATTACATCATGGATCAGTATCTCGCCCACATATAAGATTTAAGGAAAACAAAATTGTACATTACATGTAAATTAAAACACATCACAGACATCATCATATACAAATCATTGGCACTGTAAAAACTGGAAACTGTATATATATATATGGCGTGACTGAAATGTTTTGATTACATCAAAAAGTATGTAGAAGAGAAAAATGTCGGGTCTCTAAACCCCTACAACATCGCCTGACAAGGCATACAAAAATACGATCACCAGAGAGACTCTAATCTCCCCACACTACATTGTGTTGTGAGTAACACATCACCGTGCATACTACGTGCCTCAGTAGAGAATTGATATTCTCTGGTACTCCCACAGTGTGCCTCTGCAGATGTAAAGGCAATTCTCCCCTCTATAAAGGAGGAATGCCCATCGTGAGGCCTTGGAGGTTTCTTTCAACCTCCCGGAGACCTATCACTGGTACTACCAGATCTGCTGCAACCGGGGTGCCCCCGCGATGTCCTGGTATCGGTATATCAGCAGGGTGCACTGCTCCCTTGTCTGCATGTTGAAAACAATACATCTGTTAAAAACTCTTCTACATACCCCAAAAAATATATATATACATCAAAAACTCAAAAAAACAAAAACTAGACAAGGCATGGCTCAGTCTCTTACCTGACACATCCCAGTCTTCCCCCGTGGGTAAAATCAAATCCATGCTCCCGCGGAAATCTACCTTAGCATACAGGAAGTCCTCTATCTAGAGATACTGCCGTCTCAGCCAAGCAAATAAATCGCCAGTGAAACAGAACTCTGACTTCGCTACTAGCCTCAGAGACAGACTAGTCCACCTCTCCATCCTTGGTTCGTCCACTGGTCACACCGCCAGTGCTATCTGAGGCTGCATATGGGGGATGCACTCCAGGAAAAATGAGACTAGAAAAGAGCCATAACCAAACTGTTTCTGTCCCATCTGGCACTGTAAAATCTGTTCCTTCATGTTTCGAAGGAACCCTGCACTCTAGTTGAATAGTGTTGGTTCCAAACACCAGACACCATAAGCCACCTGCGATCTTGATGCCAGATGCGCTCTAGTACTGCCTGTCACGCTCGTGATGGAAAATAGTATAGACCAGAGGGGTAGCTCTCGGATATCCTTGATAGGGATTCTACCCCCTACCAGCCTTGCTCCTGGGACACAGTGACATGCCAGATACACGTCCACTTGCTCAGGTAGCGTCCTCTGCCCAAAAAAAGATATGGGAACCCCTCTTTTCAAGAGGCCAGTCAAAAAATACATGTCTTTTAACTCAATGGTTAAAAGTTGTGTGCCAATCTAGAGTCCTTGTTCACCAACATCCCATAGGCCGATCATATGCTCAAGCAACAAAATCTCCTTCTTCGTTTTTTATTTTTTGCAACTTGAATAATTTGAGTAAGCCACAAGATCGCAATGCGTACCAGGTGTGGGGACTTTGCAAGGTAGCTAAGTCATCAATCTCATGTTCTCGTTCTTTCCACTGGATCATGGTCGCCGAAATCACCTACAAAACAAAACAAATAAAAATTTTCATTATTTCAACGTTTTGGCATTTCAACAATTTTCAAAAGCAATTTAAAACATGAAATAAAATTCCCTCGTCATTTAAAGTGACCACACCCTCTTTTACAATCACCACTCCCTCTTTTAGCCATTCAATATTCATCTTACAACAATGAAATGTTTTTAAATGCAAACAATTTCTCTATGGCTGCGTGGGCATACGTGGAGATTTTTTCATGGGTTCTTTGTAAAAAACGACCCATCCAATCAGCTATTGAGGCATTGGCATCTTGGCCATCCCCTTCTAGAACATTTTTGCAAAAAGAATCCCCTTTTTCTATCGTTTTTCAAAGAGGTCGATTTTGATCTTATTGGGGCAATTTAGGGATTCATATTTTAAATTAAATGATGCTATGAAAATAAATATTAAACCATGTAATTGAAAGAAGGAGAAATGAAGATCTACCTGGTCCAAACGACAAGTGAAACGGTCAACCATAGCTCTGGCAGTGAACAAAACAAGATCCACTTCAAAATGAGAATCTCCACTACTCCAAAATCCTTGTGCANTATAAGGTATGGTCTTTTATGGGTTTCTCTAACAATATGATGGCTTCACTAAACCCCTGGTTTGTAGTTTTGGCATCGCAGGTTTCCTGGCAGTCCTGATGGATTATTTACCTTGTCATGCTTATGAGCATAGTCTTAGTTCATTCTTGAGCTCGACAATATGAGAATGCAACCGGGTAAACTTTTATCTCTTTTTCAGACCTGTACGAATACACGAACACAAGAAAAAGGAACACCCCTGAAGTCATCTTTAAACCCTATTCAGACTCTCTAAATATGAAAAGATTGTCGAGTGACCTTGCTTCCTTTCACACTCGTTAAAAGGTTAGAAAGGGCATCTTTCGAGCAATAGTTTATCTTTTTTTCGGTCTCGTTAGACTACTATACGAAAAAGGAACTGAGAGAGTTCTCTTTTAAGTGTTTTTCCAAACTCTATAATCCCAAAAAACCTTCGAGTTCTTTGTCTTTGGACTCGTTAAAACACACATCGGCAAGCCCATATGGGACCGAACCCTTATTTCTTCCGGTTCGTTAAACACAGAAAGAGGAACTTACCGAAGGTGAGTTATATAGAGCATGTGTTATCCTCCTCGAGCTCATTAAATCAAAAAGAGGTACTCGTCTATCTGGATGGGGGAAAAAATTGAAAGGAGCATGCCAAGCAGTCTCTTGAGAACATTCTCCGGCAATTCTTAGAGTCACCCTTGAACACGGCACTTTGTCATTTGCATACATCATAATCCGCTGAACCTCTGCACTGAGCCAATCCTTTGAGTTCCTTTCACTCCTTTGGGTCACCCGACGCAAGTCATAGTATCCACTGCATAGTTTTGGTCCATGTCATGTTTTGTTGTTATGCCTCAGTGTTCAAGGGAAGTATCCACCTCGAGAGTTAGCCATCCCAAATATCTTGCCTCGAAACCCGTGTCGGTC
>JASDQU010240747.1:28458-63131 GCA_032191745.1 Picea mariana
ACCACTTACATCTCTATGTCTGTTTCATGTCGTTGATGGGGGATACATCAAGGCCCTCCCTCGACGAGTCTATTCCTGTCGACTTCAACACATTATCCGAGAATCAGATTTAGAAACCAGTTAGTACGTTGGGACCTACATGCCTCAATGGCATGCCTCCTCACATTTGATAGTAGGTTTATATCATTGACCTCTGATCGGATGATTCCACGGATGTTCGACCTCATCTCATCTATTCACATTCACTGGAATGTACTAAGGTACCTTGGGAATCATTAACATTAATGGTGATCTCCCTCACACTTGTTAACGGTTCACACCATTGATTGGTAATCAAGTGGTTTCTTCCATGTTCGCCACAGGACATCTATTCACATGGTTAGAATCGTACCACATTGAGATTAGTAAGAAGACCCCGGGTTGAGTAATCACTTTGATATATGCTTTGCCCAGGTTGCGAAAGAGTTTCTATTGGACAAATGACGCATACACTATTACATAGATCCACTTTGTATTGGTCGTAGCTATGTCTTGTCATCCCATAGATCCACTGTGTATTCTTCGTGGCTATGATCAGTCTGAGTCATCAGAGTATAGATCCACATTGTATCTTCGGTGGCTATACCTTCTTATCAATACAATTATGGATCCGCAGTGTATTTTATGGCAGCCATATCTTGCAAGTCTTGATCACCCAAGCATAGGTATGCATGCCTTGGGCTTTGAAATATGTCATGATATTTGTTGGATGTTTGTGTGCAGCTTCTGTCAGGTTCTTCGAGTCTATACCCTTGCTTGAACGTCTACAAATAATTTCAGTTATTAGTTCGCATCTTCTAACTTCATAATTTGAGGGGCAATCTGTTACACCTCAATATTTCTCACTTCAATAAATGTCGTAAGTGTCGCATAATCCTCTCAACTGTCGCAAGTGTCGCATGTTCCTTAAAAATTTCACAAGTGTCACAAGTTGTTCACAAGTGTTGCAAATGTTGTTCAAGCATACTTCCATAATAACGACACTAAGGAGGCACTTAAGACATCTCATACGCTTGACTTGGAGGAGGGAAAATGATTAACTGAAGTCCAGGAACTTTATCACCTGAGAATAGCTCTTAAACAAAGGTTTTGAAGGTGAGCGCTCCCCTACATCAGCCTTAGGAGCATTGGTGCTCCCCTATAAGGTCTCATGGAGCGTTATAACGCTTGTCTTCCCCTCAGAAGGAGCGCTATCCATCCTTGGAGCATTGGCGCCCCCCTCAATCGTCTTAGGGAGTGCTATAGCACTCAGATGCCCCTTTTGAGGGAGAGTTGTCTAATCTGAGGAAGTAGTTGGCCCGTTGAGCAGAATAAGGGGAGGATCTTTCAAGTTTGGAAGGAATTTGCATTCAAATTCTTGGTTCCATCATAAGATCCCTGATCCAAGGAGGGAATTCCTCAACTTGTTCCAAAGATAACTCAAGAGGTTAAGCTCCTCTTAACCTATATAAGTAGGCTCTATGGTGGTGAAAAAGGGGAAGAACTGCTAGCATGAAACCTATGATCTGATAGGAAACACACAGTCAGTCAAAGGAGATTGATCAGTGAAGCTACTATCATCCAGGTTGTGGATATTTTGATCAAGGGTTAGACGAAGGGGACTTGATGAAGCTGTCGCATTCGCATCTATGATTGTAAGTACTGCTGTCGTTATTCTCATTAATAGGACACGCTTGGCCTGTTTCTTTCTAGTTTGTGTCTGATTTTACATGAACTTATCATTGATAGATAGATCTATTTTCAAGATAACATCAATAGAGTAGGAAGCGATCGTACTTTGTTTGTGTACAGGACTCAGTGAGGAGCGAGAGTCTGGAGCTCGATTCAGAGCGTGCAGGGACAAACATCGATAAAAAGGTACTTCTATTCTCCTTCCTTCTCATGTGTTAGTTTGTATAGATTTGAAAGGAAGTCAGTGTCCAGATTAAGCACTTTCTGTCTTAGAGTTAGGGTCTAGCTCTTTGAGGCAATCTACCTATCCGCAGGGATATTTTCCTACAACAAACTTAAGATCTTATTCCCTGTAGCAATTCAAAAAAAAAATCAACAATCCACTTTATTCACTCTTAGGAAAAAATAAATCATAACTCTATTCAATTTAGTCAAACCTTCTTTAGTACAAGAAACAACCAACATGATTGAGAGACTTCATTATATGGAACATGAAGGTAAGAGATGAAGTCTTATGCTCCCTGTACCTACTAAAAGCACCACAATTACAAACTCAAAACAATAATATTCACTTTCTCAACAATCCCACACATCAAACTCTTATAAATTAAATGCTAATGTATAGAAATGGAAAGGGAACTATCTACTCTGTCCAATGTCTAATTACTCACACTGATTCAAAAACAAGTGACTTTGTACTGAACTTAAAATGTATTTGAAATAATTTACAACACACAACTGTTAAATGTTCACACTCACACAATCACAAAAACATGTATAGGGAGGTTTACCTTGGTTGGGGCGGTGGGCCCTTTCCGAACCAACAAGGTACCTCTAAAGAGATAAAAGACTAAAACGCTTTACTCATGCTCATGAATTACACAACATATCATTTGGATTCCTTCAATTTGTAGATTGAATCAACAGTTCAACATTTCGTACATTATGACAATATGTATCATTATTTTCTTGCTACTTGCTTCATTACACCATTACTTATTATTCTATCACCTATACAACATCCCTTATAAAGAAGGTGAGACGTTACTACCAAGATCTAAAAATAATTATCAAATGGTTTTAAAATATTACAATTGGAAATTCATATCGAATATCTAGGGATGGACCTCATCCTCCTGACATGAAGTGGATGAGTGATGAAGTCTATCGTGATCTCAAAAACTACTTCAAGAGACTTCTATCGAATTGAATTCTTGGAATCTCCATCAGCATACTCGCTCAACATGTAAATCTTGTAAAGAGGGGTTTGGTATCGGATGAACATAGTTACAACCATGAGTACCAGATCAGGCACAAAGGCAGTATCAGATTAGGTGTAAAGGCAGTATTGGATCAGGCACAAAGGCAGTATCAGATCAGGTGCAAAGGCAATACCAGTATAGGCACAATATTGGTACCAGATGAAATGTTGAGTACGTTGGTACCGGATGCAATGCTGAGTTGTGCTGGTACCAAATGCAATGTTGTGTGGGTACTAGAATAAATGTTGAGCGGGTAGTACCAGAATAGGTGGAACATTGGTACCGGAATAGGTGGAGCATTGGTACCAGATCAGACAAGGTAACGAATCTAGTGGGGTACCGGATCCAATGAAGTACCGAATCATGATATAGTTTAGTACCGAATGAATATGCTTAAGATTCAAAGTGATTAGGATCATACACAATCAATCATTTAATCAAATCAAATCAAGAAAACTAAACAAATCATGCCTTAGTCATAAGTTACCTCTCTATGCATATGGACAAGGTCATCAAGTGGATTTGTGGAGGAAACAATCAATTATATACACATAGCATAGGTAAAATAGGTTCAGATAGAGGGTAATATAGGATATTAGAAGTGTCAAAATGGAGACTCAACATTTACCCATGCTAAAGTCATTGCATGTCCTCATGGAACAACATCAAAACTGATACTCAAAATGTTTGTAAAATTGAACCATTCCCCATCATTTCTCTGGCTGTAGGATGTTAAGACCAGAATATTCGCTCCTAAGTTCCTTCTTAATCACCCTAGTGTATTGGATCAATTGTAAGACTTTGTTGAGTTTAACAGAGACCTCATCTTGTGCATCTTGTAACCTTAAATTATATTCTTTTATTTGTGCATTCTATGCCTTAATGTGCCTATCCAACACTTGGTACTCTGTAACTTCTTGTTTTAGCTTCCCAATCTTCATTATCGATTGTTGTTTGCTCAAAGAATTGTCAGGATCAGATCTGGTCATTTGTTCAATCCCTCCTCTCGGTCTTCCTTCTCCTTTCTTAGACCTCTCAATGTTTCTGTCACCAACCCCTCGGTCTCACTAATCATAGATCCATAGCCACTTTCTTTCTCTGGAGAATTCAGAATATTAATGGGCTCTTCTTGAAGAGAAGGAACATCTGGAACTGCTATCTTCTTGGCCATGATTCTGGTGGTCCTTTGTATAGGAAGTGATACTTCCTCAGATTTGCTGACAGGGGTAAAAGTCTACTCAAACAACTTCCTCTTCTTCATCTTAATAGTAGTTATATGCCTAGAAAATTGTTTCTCTTGTGTCGATTTGATTTTCACCTTGGAGGACCAAAGTGTGGGTTCTGGGGTCTTCGCTTGCTCAACATTCCCTATTTCCACTCTAGAGGATTGAGGTGTAGGATCTAAAATTTGTTTTTTTCAAGCCTTCCTCGTTTTTAGCTTCCTCTTACTTCCACTTGTCATCTTAGGATTTTCTTCTAACTCACTAACCGGTTCTTGAGGAGACACAATAACTGCTTGAAGGGTATTTTCCAACTCCTTAACCGATTCTTGAGGGAGCTCAATAGTTGCCTTGGGGGCATCATGTGAAAATTCTTGTTGATTTGTCTTCTTCCTCTTCCTCTTCTTACTTTGTGACAATTGATCTTTAGGACTCAATATTGGACTAGGTACTTTAGACTGGGCAGGCTTCTCCTTCTTAGATGTGGTGGGCCCTTCTAGGACTCATTCTGTTGAAACACCCTTCTTTTGACCCTTTTTCTTGCTCTGAATGTTGATTTCATGGGCCTTTTCCAATTTGCTTACTGGATCTAGTGATAAATCAATGGTTTCTTCATAAGAACTATCTGATCACTCACCTAGCTTAGAGTTCTTCCTCTTCTAACTTTTAGATTTTGGAATCAAGGTTGGAATTATTTTTTGAGATTGAGAGTCTTTCTTCTTTCTGGACATAGTAGTATCCTTCACAATAGACTTTTCTTTCTCCAATTCCTCAATAGGTTGAGATAAGTTGGGTGTAACAGTGGCTTATTTACCCCCTAATTTCTTCCCTTTGTCTTTCTTTTCCTTTCGGTTGGACCCCTCACTGTGTATTTTTGTTTCTTGTTCCTCTACAGATTTGGGCATTCCTTCCTGAGAAAAATTTTGTTGGAGTAGTTGCTTCCAACTACTACCTTGTGTCCTGAAGGAATAGACAACCAAAATTTTCATTAGGCCATGGTGATGGAAGCTAGTTTTAGGTTTCCTAGAAGCTGATTTCACTCCTCTCACCATTTTATTTAAACTCATCCATAAGAAGTTAGGAAAATCAATTTGTGGACCTCCTTCAAAATGTGAAAAAAGTTTCAAATGGTATAGGAAGGTTACTTCATACCTCCCATCGCAGGTGAGAAATATCTACAAACTAATGAGCATTGTCCAATATTATTATTTGATCCAGCTTCGAGGAATGCCCTTAGTCCAATCGAGGTCTTGATGTTCTAGCCTGAGAAATTTTTGACAAAGCTTCCTATCAACAATCACCCCCTTGAAGTATTTTTCTCTAGATGAAGGGAGGCCTGTAGCCTCTACTATGGTGGCCTCTGAAATTGTCAATTTCATATCTCCAAAGTGAACACTTTCTCCATCATATGTCTGCACAAAAGCAAGAGAGACTCCTTCATGATAGCCTTTAAACTTCTCAAAAAATGGGACCCAGCCAGCCTGTTCATATATTTCCCTGGAAGCTTGATATTCTAGTGTTTCCCTGTATAACTGGAACATGGTCTCATGCTTGTCGACCCCCATTATAGCTTAAAACAATTCTTAAGGCGTATGAGGCATGGAACAGAGGATCAAGGGTTTAGTACCAGATCAACGCAGATTGTGATGGAGTACCAGATCAACGCAGACCATGATGGAGTACCATAAGAGGATAAGTATGTAAAAGATAAAAAGGCAAGGGATCACAGTGTGAATGCAGGTGGTGTGATGGTAGAAATGGTAAATAACGCTCATCTAGATGGAAAATCCATCTAGAAGAGCATTTATAAATTAAGATTCGATTTACAATGGTCACATCTAGGGTAATGATGACAAGGTAAGACAGGTCAAATTCATGAATAACTTATAGACTCGTATGAAATTTGGCATCAGACAATATTCACAGGAGTGTTGGATAATGATGACAAGATATGTAGTCGTTATGACCAAAACTCACGAGTATGAAATGGTCTGACGTCAATAGAATCATGGTTTTACATGCATAAAGATGGAGCTCAAGTCATTCATATGGCACGATATTGAATCATGGGATTATGACATTTCTCTACTAGATAAACAGAAGACATGAAATTGATCCTGTTAGAGGCACAATTACCTCATACTCTCAGCATTTCGGGTATATAGGAATGTTTTCTTCACAAGGAAATGTAGACGAGGACTTGCAGAAGTTTGTGGTAGGGAGTGTGCCATAATTTGAGAGTAACCACATGTTTAATAAATAATTAGCCTAATTCCTTAATAAAATGAAAAAATGTTGAGTTTATACGTCCTAGTACTTGAAACACTTAAATCGAGCAACAAAACTTGAATATAGGATAAGGACTACCAACACCTTATTACCAGTATCGGATCACCTTAGTACCGGATGAACGCAGAGTTGTGCTTAGTACCAGAATAACGCATACCTTCTCCTTTGGTACCGGATGAGCACAAAGGTGACCATCGATACCGGATAAATAAAGAGTTTTTCATAGTACCATATGGACACATAGTTTTACCCAGTACCGGATGAACGCAGACCTCCTCCCATAGTACTAGTTGAACGCAGAGATGTTTTCCAGTACCGGATGAACGCAGAGATGTTGTCCAGTACTGGATGAGCACGGAGGCAAACATTGTATTCTGATACTCGAGGAAAATTTGACACAGTACCTGGTGGTAGTTCTTTGTAGACTGAAACTTTTGTAGGTTGCACTTTGTAGAAGTAGCTAGTGTTTTCTGGTGTTTTGGAAGAGGATTTGTGATCTGATTCAACTGAAAAACCATGTAGGTTAAACAAATACCAACACTCAATGTAGTAACTCTGAATTTGTAGTGGAAGTGTCAGAATAAGGTAAAAGAATTTGGTGTCTGGGCTCCAAGATCTGTGACAAGTAGGTACTCTATAGCTAGATGACCACATGTTGAGATTTAGAACCCTCCTCATTTGGAACTAGGCTGATCACTTCTCCTGTTGGCACTTCCTATTTATTACAAAATTAATAATCCTAACTAATACTTTTCTGTGGATTTTTCTTGAGTCCAGATTAGTTAATGCTCGTCGGTGTTTTCAATTTTAAAGAGTCTAATAAAATTAAGGAAAACTCTATATACTGTCCCGTGGATTTTTCTCGAGCCCGGGCCAATTCCTACTCATCGGTATTTTCAATTTTTAGGAGTTTGAAAAAATTAAAGAAAACTCCATATATTGTCCCGTGGATTTTTCTTGAGCCCGAGCTAGTTCCTTCTTGCCAGTATTTTCAATTTTTAGGAGTCTGAAAAACTTAAAGAAAACTCCTCCTGGAAGATGTCCTCCTTATTCATTTATCTACATGAGAACACAATCATGTTTTTTTTTTTTGTTAGTCACATCAACAAAAGAAAAGTTCTATCTAATGACACACCTATTTAAAAATATGTACAAAGCCAAATTAATTCACACAATCAAACTTACTATGGTGGGTCAGCAGGAGGAGAAACCCCCTTTCTTACCAGTTGCATTTTAGAGCTCTGAAGAACATGTTTGAAAAAATCCTTTTTGGATAGAGGCTTATGATAAACCTTTAATCGATGCCCATTTATGACAAAGGGAGTCTGATTCTCATCAATATTATTTATCTTTACTAAACCATTTTCATAAACTGTATCAACTTCATAGGGTCCCAACCATCTAGTAGACAATTTACCTTTAAAATTATTGAACCTACTATCATACAGGAGGGCCCAATCAACTGATTGAAAATACTTCTTCTTGATGTACTTGTCATGCCATTTAGTCCTTTTTTATTGTATAAGGGTGGTCCTTTGAAGATCATATTGTCTGATCTCATCAAGCTCATTCAATTGTAATAGCCTCTTTTTTTAAGCCTCATGCAGATCCATCCCTAGTTGCATGGCAGACCTGATGGTTTTTATATGAAATTCTATGGGAAGCAACACCTGCTTACCATACACCAACTCATAAGGTGTATGGCCTGTTGTGTTTCTCCAAGCTGTCCTATAGGCCCATAAGGCCTCAGACAACCTATCAACCCAGTATTTGTGATGTAGCTAAACAGTCTTGATAATAATAGCCTCTATCACCTTGTTAGTTGATTCCACCTACCCATTTGCTTGAGGGTGATAAGGCGAAGATTTTCTATGTTTGATTCTGTACTGTTCAGTAAGAGATTTGACCAAATTGTAGGTGAATTGGGTTCCTTGGCCAGTGACTATTTATCGAGGTACACTAAAACGAGTAAATATTTCTTCGAAGATAAAGTCTACAATAGATTGTTCATTAACAGAATATAAAGCTTTAGCTTCCACCCATTTAGCCACATAATCTGTGAAGACCAAGACATACTTATTTATTCGAGACATAGGGTTAATGGGTCCTACAAAATCCAAAGCCCATTTTTCAAAAGGTTCAATTACTACATGAGCTTGGAGGGGCATCTCATCGACTGTAGTAGGTTTTCCGATCCTTTGGAAATCATCACAGTTGGACACATACTTCTTTGCATATTTGAAAATAGTTGGCAAATAGTAGTCGGACTATGAAATATTGCATGTTATCCTTTTATCAACAAAATGGCCTCCACATAAACCATCATGACAAGATTTGAAAATATCATGCATCTCATAATCCTGAACACACCTTCTGATCACAAAATCAGGCCCAGTTCGGTATAAGCAATCATCATGACACATGTAATTGGCACTTAGCTGGACAATTTTTTGTTTCTTTCGGGAGGACAGATTATGAGGTAGCTTTCTTGTTACAAGATAGTTGGCTACATCTGCATACTAAGGAATGTAAGTAGAAATACCAAATAGATTCTCATCCGGAAAATCATCATCTACTGGAGTATTATTACCTGCATGAATGAGTCTAGACAAGAAATCATCAACTAAATTATCTTTTCCAAGCCTATCAATAATGGTGATATTGAATTCTTGTAGTAATAACGACCATCTAATCACTCTAGCATTTGTAACAGTTTGTTCATTAAAAATCTGATGGATGAATGGTCGATATGTACAAAGACTTCATACCCTGTTATGTAGTGTCTGCATTTGTTAATGGCATGTACTACTGACAAAAATTCTTTTTCCATGACAGTGTAATTTACTTCAGTAGGTGAAAGATTCTTTCTAAAAACGTATATAGCATAAGGAATCTGGCCTTCCCTTTGTCCTAAAACAACCCCCAAAACAGTATTTGAGGCATCCATGAAAATATGAAAAGGAAGAGACCAGTTTGGTCCTCTCTGAATAGGGGCACTTGACAACTTTGTTTTCAAAATTTCAAAGGATATTTGACATTGTTCATTCCAACAAAATTCAGCCTCTTTTTTTAACAGTTTGAACACTGGGGCAGCTAGATTCGTAAAATTTTGAATGAACCTCCTATAGTAGCCAACATGCCCTAAAAATCTTCTAACTTATTTCTGTGAGCTATGGATTTTGATTGGGGAAATGATGTCAATATTGGCAGGGTCTACTCTTATTCCAGTACCAGAGATGTGGTGACCTAGAACAATTCCTTCAGTGATCATCATTCTAGACTTTTTATGATTGAGGGAAAGGTTGGTTTCTTTACACCTAACGAATACTTTCTCCAAATTGTCCAATGCCTATTGGAAATCATCCCCATACACTGTGAATTCATCCATGTAGACATCTACACAATCATGGGTCAAATTGGAGAAAATGGCCAAGACAACCCTTTGAAACGTAGAAGGGGCATTACACAAACCAAAAGGAAGAACCCTATAGGGATAGGTCCCCCATGGGAAGGTAAATGTGGTTTTTTCCTAGTCTTCTAGTGAAATTTGGATTTGATTGTAACCACTAAACCCATCCAAGAAAGAAAAGCACCTCTTCCCAGACAAAGTGTCCAAGACCTGGTCTATGAAAGGGAAAAGGAAATTAATCTCTATAGGTAGCCTTGTTCAATTCTTAAAAGTCCACACAAATCCTCCATTTACCATTTTTCTTAGGGACAATAACTAATGGGGAGACCCACTTGATATCTGATATAGGGTAGATGAAATTGGCCTGCAGGAGTTTTTGGAGTTCTTCTTTCACTATGTCTTTCAAGGTTGGATTCATTCTTATTTGGAGTTGCCTAATAGGTTTGATCTGATCATTAGTGTAAATATTATGAATACAAGTGTCTGGGTGGATCCTTTTCATGTCAGAGTAATCCCATGCAAAATCACCAGATTTCCCTTGAATCATTTGTATCAACTTTTGTTGATGATCTGTTTCTAAGCTAGCATTGATATAAAAAGATTTTCCAGGATTGATTTAAATAGCATGAATAGCTGATTCTTTCCCTTCATCTACTTTTGAAACGATGGCTACTGTAGAGGTGGAGGGGTGCCAAATTTCTTGGAATTCAGAGCTAAAGATATGTGTATATTTAGGAAAAGATTGAGGATATTCAATGCATTCTGTATCTGCCAAAAATAGGCTTAAGATTTGTTCTTCAGTTTTCTCTTGAACTCCTTTTACCTGTTCAAGTGTCA
The DNA here is from genome assembly GCA_032191745.1 of Picea mariana. Lineage (NCBI taxonomy): Eukaryota > Viridiplantae > Streptophyta > Pinopsida > Pinales > Pinaceae > Picea > Picea mariana. Next base: position 39,186 of record JASDQU010240747.1, read on the forward strand.
ACATGGGCTGAGTACAATCCTCCTCCCCATAGGGAGTCTCCAACTAGAGAGGAACTTTAGTGGCTGGTTGGGTAGGGGGAAAGAGGATAAGTTTCTAACTTTGAGTGCCATTGGAAATTGTCATCTCTCCAGACTGACAACTAATAAACGCATCAGCAGTGGCCAACCAAGGTCGTCCAAGTACTACTGGATGACCTGGTTTGGAGGATTTGGGATGAATCACATAGAAATCCACTGGGTACTCCCAAGAATCCAGAGTAATTGTTATATCATCTAAAATTCCTACTGGGGTGATGACTGATTTGTTTGCTAGTTCCAACAAAGTCTGTGTTGGTCTTAGGTGATTTAGTTGCAGCATATTCATGGTGTGAACTGACATAACATTTATTTCTGCCCCTATATCAATAAGTGTGTTTGGAAAAGAAACACCGTTAATTTCTATGGTTACCACTGGGTTTCCTTGATCACTATATTTGGATGGAATTTCTGATATAAACTCTGATAACTGTCCAACCACCTATATAACAGAAGGCTCCTTCCTCTTCCTCCATGGACTTTTAATGAAAATATCCCTTACAATCTTAGCATAAATAGGTATATCCTTGATGCCCTGAAGTTGGGGAATCTTCACACATATATTTCAAAGTTGAGTCTCTAGATTATGTCCTAGAGGTTCCTCAGATTTTTTCATGAGTAACCTTTCTAGATAAGGAGGAGGATTCATTTTCTGAGGCATTTCTTCTGGGTGAGAAGTGTGAGGAGGAGTTTCCTATTGTACAAGGGTGTTTCTTTCTTCATTTAATTGGTTATCCATTTGTTCTTCTCTTTGAACTTCTTGATTATCTATTTGTTATTCTTCTTGAACTGTGTGATTATATACTTGTTCTTCTTATTGAATGACCACAGTAGGATTTGGTTTATTTACAACCCACTCTGATCTTAATTCAATTTCATTAAATGGAGGAGTAGTTATTACATAAGTGGGGAAGTTTTTTACTTCAATATTTTGTACAGGTTGTGTAGGTCTATTATTTGGATTGGGAATAGGTTGTGCAGTAATAGGGGTAGGCCGAGGACGGTTTGGAATAGGTGTAGATTGCATTTATTGCTATAGATTTGGATTCATAGGAAGTGAAAGTTGTTGCTGCAGCTATGGAGGTGGAGGAAGAGAAGAAGGATTAAATCATGAGAGCAACTGAGAAATATTGGAAGGGTATTGTGGGTAGGTGGGAAATGTTGTTGGCTGAAAGGTAACATTCCCATATGTAGGACCTCTCCATCCTTGTTGCCAAGGATGGATTTGTGGCTGCTGTGGTGACCATTGAGGATAATACATGGAAGGTACCCATTGCTATTGTGAATATTGTGTGGTAGGGTCTAGAAACATATTGGGATTTTGTTGTCTCCATGGCCTATTGGGGGGATTGCATGTTTCATGAGGTTCTCCCCCTCCCTTGAAAATGGATTTAAGGCCAGGTAAAGAAGGGCACTCATTGGTAGGGTGATATTATGTGCATAGGCCACATATTTCGATAAAATTAAGGGGGCATTCCTTTCAGGATGCCTTTTCCTACACCGAGGACAGAAAATTGCCAAAGTAGCATTTTCTTCTTCTTGTTTCCTTTTAATTTTAATGGTCTCAAGTTGGGAACTGATGGTGTTTAGGATGTCTGTTTTAAAGTTTTCTAGTAGATTCCCCAATTCAATCCTAGTAACACCTCCTGGTGTGGGTTTAATAATTCTATTTGTAGGATCCCTTACACTTTTTCATGTTTTGGCTCTACTGCGAGAGTATCTTTTACAATACTCTACTATGTCTGCAAATGGATTTTGGTACACATCTCCAGAACTCATGAGGTTTAGTACTTCAATGCACTCATCCCTCATGCCTTTTAGGAATATGGTCCTAACTGTGGCTATGTATAAGGAAAATTGCTTTGTCTTTTGGTAGTTGTATAGGAACCTCTCTAGGTAATATTCCAAGCTTTCTTCCTCAGATTGCTGAATTTTAAATATGTCATTCCTAGCATCCCTAGGTATACAGTAATCTTGATATTTTTGGAGGAAGGTCTCCTTCATACCATACCAAGATAAGATAGTGTGTTCTCCTAGGCTCATAAACCACCTTAGTGCTGCGTCTTTTAGTATAGCTGGAAAGAGTTTTAATTTTTGTGCGTTATCAGTGTAGTTATAACTCCTACATAGTATATCAAATTCAAAAAAAAATGAATCAAGATCTTATGTTGACATACCATGGAAGTGAGGCAGTGAGGAAAATGGAATATTCTTCATAGCAACATCTCTGGCGATGTCTAGTATTGGGAATCCAAATCTCTCTATTTCATTAGCTGGATTTCCTTCCTCTTCTGTCATATCTCCGAACATGTTGTAGGGTGGTGGTGATGTCTCCCCACTAAGTGATGGTTCAACCACTGGGTTTTTTGGTATATCTAACTATTCCAATACCTTGTGTGGTTCCCCAATGGTAGATGCAACTTCCTCTATCACTACCTTTGTCTCTTTTCCAGCTCCTCCTTCGGATGGGTTTTCCAGTGCTTCCCCTCTTTCTTGTTGTATTATGCTTTCAATCTGAACAGTGGCTTCAGATTTAGTTCCTTTGGATGTTGTTTCAATTGCTGACTTTGAGCTTTCTCCTCTGAGAATTTTTCCTACACGAATTTTAGATGACTTAGTGTGGGGGAGGGGGGGTTCTTGTTGTTTGTTTTTCTAATTTTTCTAAAATTTTGGAAGCAATAAATCTACCTATATTATCCCTATACCTACTCATAAAATAATTTCTAATACTAAAGAAACACAAACTTTTAACTACCAAAGGTAAGAGAACAACCTGACTTTGGAGAAACCCCACCAAAGTGGATGCACAGGTTCTTACCTCTCATCTTACCATCTTCTCTCTGCCCTCATATTATCCTTAAATCCAATCCAAACTCATCAAACCAATCAAACTCAAAATGCTACCTATTACCGTTTACAACTCCCCAGTAACGACGCCAAAATGTTGGTGTATAAATATGATTAGTATATTACACTCATTTATATGTCAATCCGGGATTCGTAATCGAAAGATTTGTTACACTATATGTGTTGAGAACAGGTAACTTACCTATGTCTGTTGTATCTAGCTTAAGCAAGAAATAATTAATAACATAACACTTTGTTTCTAGAATTTTTGAATGTTTCACACAACTTTAAACTCAGAAGATAAAACTCATAACAAAAATCCTCAAGCAAACACTCAATTAAAAAGACTCTTTCTTAGGTGACAGGTCTGNAATAACATAACACTCTATTTCTAGAATTTTTGAATGTTTCACACAACTTTAAACTCAGAAGATAAAACTCATAACAAAAATCCTCAAGCAAACACTCAATTAAAAAGACTCTTTCTTAGGTGACAGGTCTGTTCATTCCAGGCTCATGAAATGAAGAGATGAACTTAAGATCTTGTTCCCTGTAGCAATTGAAAACAATAATCAACAATCCACTTTATTCACTCTTAGACAAAAATCAATCATAACTCTATTCAATTTAATTAAACCTTCTTTAGTACAGGAAACAACCAACATGATTGAGATACTTCATTATATGGAACATGAAGGTAAGAGATGAAKTCYTATGGTTCMTGTACCTACTAAGAACACCACAATTACAAACTCAAAACAATAATATTCGCTTGCTCAACAATCCCACACATCAAACTCTTATCAATTAAAGGTTAATCTGCAGAAATGGAAAGGGAACTATTTACTTTGTCCAATGTATAATTACTCACATTGATTCAAAAGTGACTCTCTACTGAACTTAAAATGTATTTGAAATCATTTACAACACACAACTGTTAAATGTTCACACTCACACAATCACAAAAACATGTACAGGGAGGTTTACCTTGGTTGGGGTGGTGGGCCCTTAATGAACCAACAAGGTGCCTCTAAAGAGATAACAAAATAAAATGCTTTACTCATGCTCATGAATTTCACAACAAATCATTTGTATTCCTTCAATTTGTAGATTGAATCAGTAGTTCAACATTTTGTACATTATGACAATATATATCATTGTTTTCTTGCTACTTTATTCATTACACCATTACTTATTATTCTATCGTCTATACAACATCCCTTATAAGGAAGGTGAGTCGTTACTACCAAGATCTAAATATAATTATCAAATGGTTTTAAAATATTACAATTGGAAATTCATATCGAATCTCTAGGGATGGACTTCATCCTCCTGACACAAAGTGCATGAGTGATGAAGTCTATTTTGATCTCAAAAACTACTTCAGGAGACTTCTATCCAACTGACTTCTTGGAATCTCCATCAGCATACTCACTCAACATGCAAATCCTGTAAACAGGGGTTTGGTACCAGATGAACACAGTTACAACCATGAGTATCGGATCAGGCACAAAGGTAGTACTGGAACATGCACAAGACTGGTACCGGATGCAATGATGAGTATGATGGTACCAGATGCAATGCTGAGTTGTACTGGTATTCGATGCAATGTTGTGCGAGTACAGGAATAAGCATTGAGCAGATAGTACTGGAATAGGTGGAACATCGATACCAGAATAGGTGGAGTATTGGTACCGGAATAAGTGGAACATCGATACCGGAATAGGTGGAGCATTGGTACCGGATCCAACGGGCTACCGGATCCAACGGAGTACCAGATCAAGCTATAGTTGCAGTACCGGATTAGTGAAGAACCGTATGAAGCTAGTTAAGAGTCAAAGTGATTAGGATCATACATAATCAATCATTTAATCGAATTAAATCAAGAAAAATAAACAAATCATGCCTTAATCATAAGTTACCTCTCTATGCATATGGACAAGGTCATCAAGTGGATTTGTGGAAGAAACAATCAATTAGATACACATAGAATAGGTAAAATAAGATCAGATAGAGGGTAATATAGGATATTAGAAGTGTCAAAATGGAGACTCAACAATCGCAGATGTTCGTGTGTTGCACTAGGGAAACCCACGAATATCCTCATAAGGCATGTTTTTTTAATGATTTTGGAGAGATAATTTGAGAAAATGTCTAGCAAGATTTGGGAAAGGGTTAGGCCATGGCACAAATGCATAGGTGTGGCATGTTGTTCTATAAAAGGAAGTGGGTGTGAGAGTTTGAGGCATGTAAATGCAAGGTATAGGTCTAGGTATTTCCATGCCTTGTGATGTCTAGGTCTTGCCATGTCTAGGTCTTACCATGTATAGGAGTGTGAGAGGAAGAGAGAGGGAGACATACAAGGGGGGTAGAGAGGGAGAGAAAGAGGGAGACAGAGGGGGGGTAGATGTAGGAGAGAGGAGTAGATGTAGCACCTAGAGAGAGAGAGAGGGACTGGGGAATGACAAATAAAACTTATCTTGTAGGAGCATGTGCACGCTCTTAGGAATGCGTGCACACTCTTAGGAACATGTGCATGCTTCTAGGAACACATGTGCATTCCTAGAGGGCATGCGTTCTATTAATAATGTGTGCACGTTCTTTTGAATTCAAATTTTTTGGGCGGAATTGACAACGTGTATATTGACTTTGTTGCCTCAGATTTAGGTTCGAGACAACAAATCTTATGGTTCGGTCTGCAAATTGATAAAAGCCTCCATTTTTGTGAACACCTCTTTATATCTCTGTCTTTTACATTATTTTTCTATAGGCTAAACAATTTAGTTGTTGAAAAAACTATATATAGAGTCAACTATGAAGATTCCAAATATATAGTTTTTTTTTTAAATTAATATTGTTTACTATTTTTAATCTATTTTTTTCTTTGCATATATCAAAACCCTAGAATACATACCTCTCTTATTTCTTCTATAACTTTTTGTTGGATTAACCATTTCTCGAATGAGTTATATTCCACACTAGAGGAGACCGATATCTACTATCTAAAAATAAATAAAAAATGATCATGTTAAGACCCTCTTAGCCCGCACGAACAAAAAGTGTTACAATTTCAAGGATATGCTGAATTTGATAATTTAAAAAAAAATATAAAATTAATATTATAAATTTCCAAAAAGTACACCACACTAGAAAAACGGGTTCTCTACAAGTATACAAGTTTTTGGAACTAAATTTCATTGTTAAGGTACTCAACACCCGCACAAACAAAAACATATACCTTACATTTTGCTAGAAAAATAGCATACCACTCTTAGAAAAAAATCAAATTTTACATAGTTATTCACAACATCTATGAATAAAATTTATATATTCAGAAATATAATTAAATTTAATATGTTTCCTCTTCTTACACCATATTCAAATTCATTGTAAAAGTACCTTGAATAATCCCTCCAAGTTAACAAATTGTTGTTTTTCTAGGTTTGCATTGCCACTAACATGTCATGAGAGACCATCATTAACTTGCACTCATCCATATATAAAACCATGGGTTGAAAACCACCCATAACCCCCCATGATGCCCCCCAAAAACTCCCCGTCTAGGGAATACCATGGACCCCAATATATTATGTCAAAATTCAAAATCTACCTACATGCAAAGATTACAACATATATCCAACAAATTGTTCAACAATGTTTAACATCATCATAAAATTTGTTGCTTAGCTCTTGTTATCTAGCAAAGATTGAATTATAATGAATCTTCCTTTCCTAATCAATACCAAAACATGAAAGATGGATTGATTCATAACAAAATTAGTGTGTTGACAATTATATTCATAAGAGAACTACATGTTCTATTTATCAATTGTTTTTTTACCTTCCTCTACAACTTTGTTATTTGTTGGAATTGTGGTATTTTTCCCTAAGTGACTATTTGAAGTTTGTAAAACTTGTGTTTAAAGCCCAACATAAAGATAAGAAATATGATACAATTTTCCAGATAAATTGGTATAATTGTCTCAAAATATTGTTACCATAATTTAATATCTTCTCAAACTTGCAACTACCATCGACATACAACACGCATATGGGTCTTAAATTGCAACTATATTTTTTTGTCAAATTTAATGCGAAAGTATCTTTTCTAATGTTGATTTGTTTTTTAAATGCAACTAAAATCCCTCAAATAACATGATAAAAATCATGGATGAGGTCACACAAAAATGTTTAAATAAAAATTTCAAATAACATGATAAAAAGCATGGATGAGGTCACACAAAAATGTTGAAATAAGAAATTCAAAATATTGCAAGACTATATACAATGTTTTATTGAGATATATCTTTATTCTAGTAAGGATACTTAAAATTGACATGTAGGTTTTGTAAAAAAAATTGCCTCATTCCTTAAATAAAAATAATATTTTTCAAATTGTTTGTTTACTTTACTAACAAGGGGAGCTGCAAAGCGGTAAGCCCCTGCCATAATGATGTGGTAATTTAAAGTGATAGGCTGTATCTTTTGATGAGGAAGATACATCATTATGAAGGAGCATATGTTAAAGATATTTATATTCAAGTCATGCTTCTCTAATATTTTGCAGGTATTTTTAAGAAATATCTCAGTAAGAACATATCGAGCATTAGGTGGTCTTTATTTCAATGGACAAACTAACTCAGCTTTATTGAAACACGTAAATTTTCAAGAAACACAACCATTTAATTCAAACAAAGTTGTCAAGGATCATATGTAAAATCCACGTGTATTCAAGTCATAATTCTCCAAGATTTTGCAGGTTTTTTATGAAATCTCTCAGTAAGAATAGATGGAGCTTCAAGTCCTCTTTATTTCAACAAACAAAGTAACTCAACTTTAGTGCAGCACGTAAATGCCCAATAAATACAACCATTTGGTAAGAAATAATGTTTGCCTTCTGCACCCATGTTTAGGCTAATGGGGAAAACTGTATCAGTTCCAACAAAGTGTGGGAATTAAAAAAGCATGACAACAGAGAATAGAATCCTCTATTTTGAGGCCAAAATCTCCTTTCCGAAATACACTATTATCTTGAAAAAAACAAAAGAAGGGATTACAAAGTACAAATGGTTACAATGACAATCTACAAAATTTCTTGATTCTCAAAGTACAAAAGTTGTAAAAGGTTCATGTTCTACCAAAGACTTAGCATCATATAGGTCAACACCTAGGGATGTGCATTTAAACAGATACCCCATATCTTCTCTTAATATTTACATTGATAATATAAACCATTGTATCCAATCCCCTTGGGAATTTGGATCTAATCCATTAGAAAACTTAACAAATGAACTAGAGAAATCAAAGCCTCTAAACCTCAACAAAGGAAATGAGGAATATGCTTTCTACAACAAAAAGACTTGGAATGTAGAAATATGCACACTTTATCAGAACCCAACTGGAATCAATTTAGATGATGAAGATCAAGGATACAATTTTGATTCAACCATGCAATACCTACGCAAGTCCACATCATGCTCTATTGATACACAATTCTCTTTAATCATTGATTAGAGTTTACCTTAACTTGATTGGTTGAATTTTACCACTACTCAAGATTCCCCACCACGTCCAGCTAAGGAGTATGAAATTAATTGACATGATCTGATAATATTGGAATGGAAGGCTCTGAATATTTTTGTTGTATGGTCATCCAATTTCTGTTTATTTTTTTCATAGATAATGTGCATCCACCCAATGTAATTCACACCACAAGTTGTATATGGCAGCTTAGTTGTATATGTACATGATCATTTGTTGTACTGTATACATGTAAATGAGTACCCATAGGAACCTTGTAGAAAAGTATCAGGGGACTTCGAATCTTCAAGCATTCCCTTTAATTCATTCCAATCATTTGAGGCGTTTTGGGTATCCTTGGCCTATCCTTGGCCCGTTCGTTTCTGTGTATTATGTTCAAAATCACGATCTTCTCATGGAATTTCATATTCGTTTGTTTCTCTTTTTTGTTTGATGGTTTGTGACAACTATGAAAAATACTTATCCATTGGAGTATAATCAAGTTTGAATTCATTAAATTCATGAATACGTTTTTGTTTTCTGTGTTTTTTGTTTGAAAGTTTAGGTTTCAAACGAGCTTTGAACTGCATATGTAAAGATGTTTGTAAGCAAGCAATGTAGCCTTAATGGGATAAAGTGGAAATAACCATTTTGCAAGAAAATTAATTAAGATCATTAATGGATATTTTCACTAACGTTTGCAAAATTACACAGATAATTAAACCTATTATGGTGCTTTAATATGTTACAAAGATAATTATTTAAGTTCAGACAATAATTTTACATTGATTTATGTTTCATATTAAGTTAGAGTTAACTACATTAAACTTGTATTGATCAAAATAAATTTGTATAAAGAAAATATTAGACTATGTATAATGTCAATAAATTAATATATCTATTTTTTATTTATATATAAATTGTTAATAAATTAATAAAAAATAAATGATTCCATTTTATTTTTTTAATATTAACAAAATAAATTAACAAAAATTGTTTTGAAATAAATCAAAATATTTAAACAACTATTTTTTTTTTAACATATAATGTTACTAAATTTACATTAATTTAATAACGTAAAATAAATTAAATACAGAACCATTATAAGAAGAACACGTAATATTTATATACGTAACCGTTATAAGCAGAACATGTATCTCCCATTAATGAGATTTAATGAGATTTTTTTATCGCACTATTAAAAACATGGTATCTATTGGCCCCTATGTACCTCCTTTTCCATTTTTCATGCTGTTTACCTTGCCTTTTTACAAGTCCTTCCATTTTTCTAGTATCCTCTCCTATAGATCACCACCAGGGGTCTGAGTGATCCCCGTTTTGGTACTATAGATAGAAGAGTGAGATGTAAAACCTGTTGTGTTGTCATGGCGTAGTGTCTGTTGGCATTATTGATTGTGTGTTGTCATTGATGGAAACATGAGTCAAACATGTACAGTAATAAGAGAAAAGGAAGATCACCTTGTGAAAGAGGTAATTCATGATCATTGTTGATCACGATAGGATCAACAATGATCCTATGACTCAAAATATCAGAAGATATGGTGCATTTGAAATCACACAAAAGCCAGATCCTCCATAGAAGAATCCTTTTTGAAGGATCGAGGAAGAATCCTATTCGTTGAGATAGTTTTCATGAGTAATCACAACCATCATATCAATTAGAGCCACTAATCAAATCCAAGTGGAAGGATAGCATAAGTCTAAGGAAATTGGAGATATTGGTTGACCTGGCAACTAGGATTCAAATTTGCTAAAATATATCATTTTCCCTTTCTAACCATATCTCCCAACAAATAAATTTTGAGATAGCCATCCATATTGTTATTAAAATTGGTTTATTATGAAAGGATCCCAAGTATCTTTTATGCTAGACTACAAACATTTCCTTCCAAGAGATAGGAAGTGAGACCTTATCTGGAATTCCATTAAAATGTTTCCAAACCTGCAATGAATATTGAAATTCAAAAAAGAGACAATTTATCACTTGTTGAGATGCATAAAACACATCTGTATGGTCCCTAGATTCCCTACATTTTCATGTTCTTTGTTGTTATCATCCTTCCATGAACCATGATCTAGATAAAGACATTGATTTTAGGAAGCGAGTATCCTCTCCAAATATATTTCCATATATAGGAACAAGGAGGATTTGGAAGATATTGAAGAAGACTAGTATACCCTACTTTCACTGAATATTTCAAACCACTCGATCCCCACCCCCACTCATCGAGGGTGTTACAATCCATAGGGCCACATCCAACCAAATTCTTGAAAGGTAGCTCTAAGGAGGTAGAAAGGAGCCTAGGTGGAGAGATGTTTTTCCACCCCAACCAACATTATTCTCCATCCTTTATTTGATAAGTCTAATAGTGTAGCCAACCAATTTTCCAAAAACCAAGGCTTAAGGTTTGATATTTCAGGGATGGTCTTGAAGGGAGGATTTCCTAAAAAACTTTCTAACCAAATAAAAATAGATTTACCATTTCATGGAACCCACATTGATTTATATTATATCAATGAGGCTACTTCCTTACATAGTCTCCAAATCGATGAACCTTTTATTTTAACCAATGGTGAGTCCATAAATATTTTTTTATTTCTGTGAAATTACTTCTTAATCATAACATTTTTCCACCATTCACAAGGACCAAAAATGAGTCTCCATAGGATTTTTTCCACCATTACCAAATTCATGAGCATTGGAACTTTGATTTCAAAGCCTCCCCTATATTTTAATATTGAACACTATTATAGTTTATCAAAAGGAATTTTATGTTGTTGGTTTTACCACTTTTCCAAAGGATTTTTCAAATTTCCATGGCCACTTGTTTCATTCTGGGTATGAGAGATAGCATTGATATAAGGGAAGACTTGACAACATATATTTACTAATAATAATTGTGCCTACTATATTTAACCAATGCCACCCTCATTGTTTCACTTGTCTATCCAATTTACCAATCACCCCTCGCTAGGATATCAAGGTTGAGTTGCAGAGGGAGATGTGCATGCCCAGATAACTAAATGATGTCCATGGTGCCAAATAGGGAAGTCACATAATTCTAGAGATATATTGAAGATGAGAGGAGAAGACATTCCATCCATCTAACTTTTTTCCACTATTTATTTTCCCTCCCCAAGCATTGAGAAAGCTATCCAAGTTTTCCTCATATCTCTTAGAGATGATAGTTGTTTCTCCTCCCAAAAACAGGGTAACATACACAAAGTGAGAATGATTTATTCCCTTCACTCCTCTCATGAAACAAATTACATGACTACGGCCAAATACTCTTTCAAATTCTATTTCTTTTCTTATAAATTTGGCCATTGTAATATTTAAAACAGGGGGTAGAGGGAAACCTTGTCATAGACCTCTCTTACTTTTAAAAACATTAGTTATCCTTTCATTTACTAATGGGGATATCCATGGGGAATATATACAAGATTTAATCCAATAGACAAAATATTCATCAAAACCAAATTTGTGAAGAACCTCTAGGAGGAAAGAGTGTTCTACTTGGTCAAACATGTTTACCTTGTCAATACTAATAATCATTCCTTTTTATTTATTTTTCCCACTCGAATGTATTTCCTCTTGCACCAAAATTATATTTTCCACAATTTTTCTTTTCCACATAAAACCTCCTTGATTCTCGAAAATAATATTGGGGCGAATCATTTTGAGTATGTTGGCCATGATGTTGGTCAAGATTTTGTACATAACGTTTCACAGGGAGATGAGATGGAATTTGGTGAATGGGATTAGGATTGTTTTCTTAGTCATAATACCTAAGAAGGAGGAGTTAGTGAATCCCCCAACTTTCTTCTTCTTTTGAGAGTGAATAAACATTTTCTTCAGATCATGTTTTACAATATGCCTGTGGGACTAGAAAAAATGAATAGAAAATCCATCTAGTCTAGGGGATTTATTAAGCTATAAGCCCCAAAATACTTAGACTATTCTAGCCTCTTCAATTTCTCTAAGGAAGTTTGCATTCTCTTCAACAGAAACCAATGGAGGGATATGATGTATTAACCAACATAAAACTCAGTATACAAGTCTTCAAAATGAGAAAGAGTTGCTTCTTTGACTATTACAAAGTTACTTAGTCTTGATCCGTCTTCCAGGTTTATTTCTTTGACAATATTTTTCTATCTTCTTGTCTTATTTTTCTTGTGGAAAAAATTGGTGTTATTTTCTCCAGATTGCAGCCTCAAGATCCTGTATTTTAGCCTCCATTCCTCTTCCTCTTTTCTATAGGCTCCATGTGACTTTTTATAGATATTTCTTTCCTTTAGCAAGGTTTTCTTCATCACTTCTTTTGTTTCCATATCTCTTTGCAAGGCTCCCAACTGATTTCGAAGTTTTTTTTGTTTGTGTTCATGAGGAACATAGAATGACTTAACCCAAATATTAATCACTCATTTAACTTCTTGATGCTTAGAATCCTAGATAAAAGAGGGGGATCGTTATACAGGATGACTCCAAGTAGCTAAGATAACATCAAAAGCATCAAAGTTATGAATCCATAGAAGATTAAATTGGAAGGGAATGGGACCAAAATTTTGAACCAGCTCAAAAGAAAGAGAAATAAACTTATGATCCAAGAAATTGGAAGGGAAAATATTGCAGGAGACGATCTAATCTATCAAGAAAATGTTAGTATGGATTAAAAATCAGTCTAATCTAGTTTCTATAAATCCCAAACCAACTATTTCATTTCTCCAAGTTTAATTTTCTTTAGGAGGTTTGACATCAATCAAATATCAGTCTACTATGAAATCCTCCATTCTCTCTTGCATTGGGTATCTTACTATGACTGTTACACGTCAAAATTACTCAACTAGATGAGTGTCGCATGTTCCTCTCAATTGTCGTAAGTGTCGCATCTTCCTTACAACTTTCGCAAGTGTCGCAAGTTGTTCACAAGTGTCGCAAACGTTGTTTAAGCATACTTCCATAAGGATGACACTAAGGAGGCACTTAAAACATCTCATACACTTGATTTGAAGAAGGGGAACTGGTTAACTGAAGTCAAGAAACTCTTAACACCTGAGGAGGGCTCTTAAATAAAGGTTTTGAGGGTGAACGCTCCCCTACATCAGCCTTAGGAGCATTGGTGCTCCCCTATAAGGCTTCAGGGAGTGTTATAACGCTTGTCTGCCCCTCTGAAGGAGCACTATCCATCTTTGGAGCGCTAGCGTTCCCCTCAAGCTTTCCAGGGAGCACTACAATGGTCTGATGCCCCTTTTGAGGGAGCGTTGCCTAATCTGAGGCAGTAGTTGGCCCGTTGAGGAGAATAAGGGGAGGATCTTTCAAGTTTAGAAGGCAGTTGCATTCGAATTCTTGGTTCCATTAGGAGATCCCTGATCTAAGGAGGGAGTTCCTCAACTTGTTCTAAAGATAACTCAAGAGGTTAAGTTCCTCTTAACCTATATAAGCAAGCTCTATGATGGTGAAAAAGGGAGGAAGAATTGCTAGCATGAAACCTATGATCTCATAGGAAACACACAGCCAACCAAAGGAGAGTGATCAGTGAAGCTGCTGTCATCCAGGTTGTGGATCTTTTGAGCAAGGGTTAGACGAAAGGGACTTGATGAAGCTGTAGCATTCACATCTACGATTGTAAGTACTGCTGTTGTTATTCTCATTAATATGACACGCTTGGCCTGTTTCTTTCTAGTTTGTGTCTGATGTTACATGAACTTATCATTGATAGATATATATGTTTTCAAGATAATATCAATAGAGTAGGAAGTGGTCGTATCTTGTTTGTCTACAGAACTCAGCGAGGAGCAAAGGATTGGAACGCAACTCGGAGCATGCAGGGACAAACGTCGATAAAGAGGTACTTTTGTTCTCCTTCCTTCTCATGTGTTAGTTTGCATAGATTTGAAAGAAATTCAGTGTCCACGTTAAGCATTTTTTGTCTTAGAGTTAAGGTCAAGCTCTTTGAGGCAATCTACCTGTCTGCAGGGAGATTTTCCTACAACAGGAACTAGCGACTCCGCTGGGGATCGAATCAGAACTTTCTTAGTTTTGTCTTTCCTCATAGACCTTGTATTACCTGATTGTTTTCAGACCTTTTTCACCCCATTTATCTGATTGCACTTGTTGATTGACTCTTCACTCCATCACACTCAGCTTGTTTGTTAACATTTGATTGAAATTTTGGATTTTTGGACTTTTTTCTGAGCTTTAGGACTTCAGGGCTCCCCTGCCTTGTTAGCAGAGTGAAAACACTCCCTTAAGCTACTGGAAAAAGCGTTATAACACTCTGGTGGCCCTTATACCAGAGCACCATCTTTGTTTTGCCCAAAATCTCTTCAAAAATTGCATTTTTGGAGGTCTAAACTCTGTTTTTTCACTTGCTGAGCTGCTTTGAGATTCAATGCTTCTTCCCTTGACCTCTGACATCCTTCATATTGAGAATTAAACACCTTATTGTTTATATTTTATTCCCTTCTTCATTCTTTTTGAGTTTTTCTGCTGTTGAGAGTTTGAAACCAATGCACTGTTTTTCTCTCCTTTTCGACTGAGCGGGAACTCTAGTGAAGGACATCTGAAGTCTATAACTCTTCTCATTTAGTTCTTTGAGGTCATCTGATCCAATCTCTTTCTCCTTCCTTTTGTGTTTTTTATTTTCTTTCTCTTGTTTGATTGCAAAAGGGTGTGTTGTTTGTGCGAAATTTGCATGTTCTTGTCTGAATCTCCTTGATCTGAAAGGGTAGTTGGCAAGAGAAATTTTGCATTGAATTGATTATCATTTGCATGAAAATGACAAAAATGCATCTTAATGATTAGTTTGCATATTAGTTTGCATTTCTGAAATGTTGTAGCATCATATTGGATTTGATTGAGAACAAAATTGATTGAGGGCATTCCTTATCAAGTGTTTGATAGTGAAAATGACTCTTCCTCTTTCCCTTAAATAGGTATTCATTGAAAATAAATGATTGCTTATCATATTTCATGCATATTTTTTGGAATTGAGTCATCATTTCATTAGTTTCAATTTTGTACACCCTCTGAGTAAACAACAACCATTAAAATCAATGCTTAACTAAAATTTATCAGACTTTTTACATCTTTGTTAGCAAACCTACATTAGTTTAAGGTGTAGAGCTTTGGAAAAGGTTGAAAGGATAACTTTTCAAAGCTATCAAACAAACTTAGTATCTTGCGGTAGGGAGAGTTAAATCCAATTGTCATATTAGTCTGCCTAGGATCCCCCTCTCACACAGGGGTTACGCACGAGGTCGCATTCGGGTGAGCTACGGGGACTAACCCTCCGTGGTTTAACTGATTGTGGTGGTTAGATCGTATTATGGGGATCGCTGAAAGGTAAATCCACAATTTCTGCATGGAAGCCTTTTAGTTGATTTCGGGCTCGATACCCTGCCCGTACCTTCGGATCGGACTGTCGATTGTTCCCGCCCAGGGGCTGACTGTGAATTGGTAACCTTAGTGGCCATAATATTTATGGTCTTACACAAGGTGATGGTGAAGGGAAGTCTCACTGTACCTGGAACAGACGTTGGTCAAACTCACTCGGGCTCCTTGGAGGGTAAATAAACAATTACTGCGTGGAATCTTGCACCAAGGCATAAGTCCATTAAGCAGGTCGCCAACGTAACTGATCCACCCGCTCTATCCCCGTCCCTTCCTATTTTGATCTCGCGACGTTGGATTTCATCACCAACTAGTGGTTTCATTGTGGAAAGGTTTGTTTGATTGATTGCTTCTTAGATTCTTAGCGTGTGTTGTTTTTTTAACTTAGTGGACCTTTGGTCGAGTCAGTGTTAATGGCATCGAATCCTGGGAGTACCAATGGAGGAACCCCTTCCCCTGGGGAACCTTATACTTTTCCTTCATTTGGAAACTTTGGTCCTCCATATGTTGCCACACTGAGTCTTCCAGGACTCACTATTGGATTACTAGTTTGATTGTTCCCCACTCCGGTGATCCCGAATCCTCCCAATGTTTCAGTTGCACCTAATACTTTAGATGTCAGTACACCACCCACACATCAACCTCACGTCGACTTTTTTCCTTCTTTTCCCATCAAGTCTCCTTCCATTTCTCCTTCTTCACCTAGTGAAAGCTCTAAAGCAAGTAGCTAGGTTGATTAGAAGAAGAAGAAATGGAAAGAGAAGAAGAAGAAGAGACTGAAAAGGACCAAGACCCCAACAACATCAGATGTTGTCTCTAAGAAACCAGTTATTGTCAATAGTACTGGGAGTGTTGATGAGGTCAACAAGATTAAAAGGAAGAATCCAAAACCCAAATTCCCTTGCAGCCTTTGTAAGGGTGACCACTTTCTGAGGGATTGCCCCGGTCTTATCCAGGTCTTAGAGATGTGGTCCACCACGTCATCGGCCTCTGTCAGTCATGTCAATGATACCCCGTCAACTAGTGATGTTCAGGTTGGTAAGAAGAAGAAAACTGTCAAGTTCCCTTGCATGTTATGTAAAGGTAATCATTACTCTCACCTTTGTCCTCGCATGGGCAAGGGTTCTTCTCTTTTGGAAAAACTTCAACTTCCAAAAGGTTATCGTAAACTCTCCTCCGACCCATCATTGGTTAATGGGTTGGTCAATCTGGTTCCATCCCCAGTCAGTCCAGTCGATCAGGTGGTCAATCTAGTTTTCTCCTCGATTGAACCACAAACCCAAGTAGCTCATCCAGTTCTGTCATCAATCATCCCCGCTCTTCATCAAAAGAGTGACACCAAAGCGGCTGATCCGATTCATTCCTTGGTCAGTCCCACTCTTCATCTGAAGAGTGCTAAGGTGGTCTATCCAAGTCCACCATTGGTCGATCCAATTTTTCCATCGGTCGATCCCATTCCTCCATTGCAGAATGTCAAAGTGACTGATCCAGTCCCTTCCTCGGTCAGTCCCACTCTTCCTCTGAAGAGTGCTAAAGTGGTCTATCCAGGTCCACCATTCGTTGATCCGATCCAACCATAGATCGATCCTACTCTCTTTCTAGAGAGTAAACCCGATACTACCCATGTTTTTCTCATTAATACAGAATCTACCATGCTGGGGGGCATTCGTCCTTCTCCTGCGAAACCCCCTCCAAGTAATGAGGCCATCCTTTTTTATTGGGGTGCGCTAACTAGACCTCATCTTCCCTCTCACATTCCTTTCCAGATTACAGTACAGGTTTTTGATCGGGACGTTCCTCAAACACTGATAGATGAAGGTGCGTCTGTTAGTATTTGTCCTCTGTTGCTTGGCATGATTTGGGTTGTCCTCATCTTGCGTCAGCTATGCAGAATCTGTTATCTTTTAACAGAAGAACCATTCAACCTTTAGGGATCCTTCCTCAGTTTCCTATAACTTTGGGAGGGAAAACTGTCTTTCTCGATGTCATGGTAGTCCGAGACCCCTTGTATTTCTCTTTACTCCTTGGGCGGGATTATGTCTATGCTATGAAAGCTCTTGTATCAACCCTTTTCCGTGTGATATCTTTCCCTCACGATGTAAGAATTGTAACTATTGATCAACTTTCATTCATTGGCCCCGACTAGGTTACCTCCCTAAGTGGTTCCTATATGCAGACAGTGTCACCCCCGCCGCATGTCAATTATGTGGCGTTATCTCCCATGACCGCAACTTTTGATGATTTGGATCTGGTAGTTGACATGGTGATCTCTTCGATAGGAACATTGGAGCCTGATCTCCTCCCTCCTATCGCGACCCTCGACATGTGTTCCTTCCAGAGTGATTCTCTTCCATCTGATGAAGATCTCTTAAAATCCATGACCGAGTTTTGTCCCTTGACATGGTACCTTTCTAGAGCATTATCCTCTCAAAAGCCATGATCAAGAAGCATCCACGAGCATAGTTTCTCTTCTCTGTGGCAAACTCGTTAAAAAATGAAACAGAGGCCTTGAGCATAGTTTTCCTCTCTGTAGCAAGCTCGTTAAAAAATGAAACAATAATCTGGGGATCAAACCCGAAACCCTGAGCATAGTTCTTTTCCTGTGTCAAGCTCATTAAAAAATGAAACAGTCACCTCTCTCAAACCTTCATTTCATCCACCTGTATCCTTTTTCTCCATCTAGCACAGAAATTGATGACAATCTCAAAGTCGGTGAATGCATTGAAGCTTGGGGGGCATGTCTCCAACCTTTGATGATCATTCTGGAGCTAAGCCACCAACTTTCAAGCTGGGGGCATACTGAGCTTAGTCTTTGTTCTTTCTCGCGCTCGTAAATACATGAGAATGCAACCGGGTAAAATTTTATCTCTTTTTCGGACCCGTACGGATACACGAACACACAAAAAAGGAACCCCCCTTGAGTCATCTTTAAACTTTTTTCAGACTCTCTAAATATGAAAAGATTGTTGAGTGATATTGCTTCCTTTCACGCTCATTAAAAGGTTTGAAAGGGCATCTTTCGAGCGATAGTTTATCTCTTTTTCGGTCTCGTTAGACTACTGTATGAAAAAGGAACTGAAAGAGTTCTCTTTTAAGTGTTTTTCCAAACTCTATAATCCCGAAAAACCTTTGAGCTTTCTGTCTTTGGACTCGTTAAAACACACATCGACAGGCCCATATGGGACCAATCCCTTACTTTTTCCAATTCGTTAAACAAAGGAAGAGGAACTTACCGAAGGTGAGTTATATCGAGCATGTGTTATCCTCCTTGAGCTCATTAAATCAAAAAGAGGTACTCATCTATCTGGATGGGGGAAAAAATTGAAAGGAGCAAGCCAAGCAGTCTCTTGAGAACATTGTCCAACAATTCTTAGAGTCACCCTTGAACACGACACTTTGTCATTTGCATGCATCATAATCCGCTGAACCTCTGCACTGAGCCATTCCTTTGAGTTCCTTTCACTCCTTTGTGTCACACGACACAAGTCACAGTACCCGCTGCATAGTTTTGGTCCACATCATGTTTTTCTATTGTGCCTCAGTGTTCAAGGGAAGTATCTGCCTCTGGAGTTAGCCATCCAAAATATCTTGGCTCAAAACCCGTGTCAATCCATGTCCATTTGATATACCAATTACATCTCTATGTCCATTTCGTGTTGTTGATGGGGGATACATTAAGGCCCTCCCTCGATGAGTCTATTCTTGTCGACTTCAACACATTATCTGGGAATCAGACTTAGAAACTGGTTAGTACTTTGGGACCTGCATGCCTCAATGGCATTCCTTCTCACGTTCAACAGTAGGTCTACATCATTGACCTCTAATTGAATGATTCCATGGGTGTTTGACCTCATCTCATCTATTCATATCCGCTGGAATGTACTAGGGTACCTTGGGAATCATTGACATTAATGGTGATTTCCCTCGTGCTTGTTAACGGTTTACATCATTGACCGGTAATTAATTGGTTTCTGCCATGTTCGACATCAGGATATCTATTCACATGGTTAGAATCGTACCATATTGAGATTCGTAAGAAGACCCTGGGTTGAGTAACCACCTTGATATATGCTTTGCCCAGGCTACGAAGAAGTTTCTATTGGACAAAGAACACATACACTGTTATATAGATCCACTTTGTATTGGTCATGGCTATGTCTTGTCATCTCGTAGATCCACTTTGTATTCTTCGTGGCTATGATCAGTTCGAGTCATCAGAGTATAGATCCACATTGTATCTTCGGTGGATATACCTTCTTGTTAATACAATTATGGATCCACAGTTTATTTTATGGCAGCCATATCTTGCAAGTCTTGATCACCCAAGCATAGGTATGCTTGCGTTGGGTTTTGAAATATGTCATGATATTTGTTGGATGTTTGTGTGTAGCTTCCGTCAAGTTCTCCGAGTCTATACCCTTGCTTGAACGTCTACAAAGCATTTCAGTTATCAGTTCACATCTTCTAACTTCATACTTTGGGGGGCAATCTGTTACATGTCAAAATTACTCAACTAGATGAGTGTCGCATGTTCCTCTCAATTGTCGTAAGTGTCGCATCTTCCTTACAACTTTCGCAAGTGTCGCAAGTTGTTCACAAGTGTCGGAAACATTGTTTAAGCATACTAACATAAGGACAACACTAAGGAGGCACTTAAAACATCTCATACACTTGATTTGGAGAAGGGGAACTGGTTAACTGAAGTCAAGAAACTCTTAACACTTGAGGAGGGCTCTTAAATAAAGGTTCTAAGGGTGAGTGCTGCCCTACATCAGCCTTAGGAGAGCTGGTGCTCCCCTCAAGCTTTCCAAGGAGCGCTACAACACTCTCATGCCCCTTTTGAGGGAGTGCTGCCTAATCTGAGGTAGTAGTTGGCCCGTTGAGGAGAATAAGGGGAGGATCTTTCAAGTTTAGAAGGCATTTGCATTCAAATTTTTGGTTCCATCAGGAGATCCCTGATCTAAGGAGGGAGTTCCTCAACTTGTTCTAAAGATAACTCAAGAGGTTAAGTTCCTCTTAACCTATATAAGCAAGCTCTATGATGGTGAAAAAGGGAGGAAGAATTGCTAGCATGAAACCTATGATCTCATAGGAAACACACAGTCAGCCAAAGGAGAGTGATAAGTGAAGCTGTTGTCATCCAGGTTGTGGATCTTTTGAGCAAGGGTTAGATGAAGGGGACTTGACGAAGCTGTCGCATTCGCATCTACGATTGTAAGTACTGCTATCGTTATTCTCATTAATATGACACGCTTGGCCTATTTCTTTCTAGTTTGTGTCTGATGTTACATGAACTTATCATTGATAGATAGATCTGTTTTCAAGCTAATATCAATAGAGTAGGAAGTAGTCGTATCTTGTTTTTCTATAGAACTCAGTGAGGAGCAAAGGATTGGAACGCAACTCGGAGCATGCAGGGACAAACTTCGATAAAGAGGTACTTCTGTTCTCCTTCCTTCTCTTGTGTTAGTTTGCATAGATTTGAAAGGAAGTCAGTGTCCACGTTAAGCATTTTTTGTCTTAGAGTTAAGGTCAAGCTCTTTAAGGAAATCTACCTGTCTGTAGCGAGATTTTCCTACAACAATAACTCCCACTCTTTTTTCTTTGTTTGAGAAGATGATGTTGGAATCCACAACTATAAAATTATTTTTTATTGATTCATTCTCTTTTTGAGCTTCAAAAGATTCCCAACATCCAATTTTTTATAAATAAAAAATAGACATATAAACATTGAAAAGGTTTAAAAATAGACCTGATGATTCATGTGAGGATCGAGTTAGGATCCATTGCTGGGAGCAATTGAAGAAATCCAACATCACTTGGGAAGGGTTCCAAAATGTGCATATTCCTCCAAATTTTCCTCTAACATTGATCACAACTCCTTCACATGATTTCGAATGCTTTCTACCAATATCTAGAGTTTCATATTCCTCAAGATTTTCCTCTTAGAGGGGGACTACTACCATATTTTCAACCCAAGTTGAGTCTTTGATGGATTCTTCTTTAATTTTTCTACCAAGTCCTTTGCAATTCTATGAGAATAAAATCATTATTTAAGATGGGGTGTTTTGTGTCCAACCCCTGGAGTAGTAAAATGGGTTTGAATCCTTGGATTCCTAGAGACTTGGTGTCTACCCTCTGTACCAAGTGATATTTTGATGGTCGTTTGAATACCCAATATTTTTTCATTGTTTGTTGTTTTCTCTCTTTTTTCTTTTATAGGCTTCCTTCCAACCTTCTTGAATGACCTATATTATTCATTCTCTTCCTCCTTTGATTGTTGTTGGGATTTATTCCTAGTTATAACTTCACTTACCTAAGTGAGTGATTTCTCCACAATATGGTTGATTTCCTCTTACCTATTTGAGACTACATCTTCTTCCATGTTTTGAAAATTTTGCATCAGGTTCATTGAGAAAGAAAATAGTTGAAATTCTTATGGGATGATAATTGGCACTTCTCATTCCTTCAAATTTATGAATTCTTATCCTCGGTCTCTTTATCATCCCTAGACAAAATATCATATCTATTTCTTGAGGTGGGTTGGATTGAAAATATTACCCTTTTTTAAACTCGCACTTTGTTTTGGTAGGTTGATGCATGTGTCTAACTAGGTGTTTCTATTACTGTGTTGGTCACAACCAACTACTTGGAATATGAGGTGGATAGATGTGGGGATTCCCCTTATGAAGAATACATTTTCCGCATAACAATTTTCCATAACTCACGTTTATCAAGTGTTGTTGGGGATTGAGCTTGAATATTCTTGCTTTCCATATCAAAATGTCCATACTCATGACAGACTTTACATTTACATGGAAATTGTTCATAATCTAGCTATTGAACATGCTTCTAGCTATCTAGAGAAAGAATAATGTATTTTGGAAGACCCTATTCTATATTTGTATCCACACTGATTCGAGCACAAACAAACATTCCTACTTTGGGTTTTGATCTATCAATGTAATAAATTAAGGTGTTCCCAATGATTCTAAAGGCATCCTCTCCCTAGTAGTGAAGGGGTGTATTTGGAAAACACACCCAAACTGGGACAATATAACTTGGACATCTAGATCTAGGTCAAAATTAGGAGTCCAACAATTGAGGTACATTCCACGGGTACCAAAGAAGTATGGACCACTACAAAAAAATAGTTCTCTGTGTTATTTTAATTCAAAAAGAAAGGCATAAAAACCCCTATGACATAAATAATGGGTTAATTTCCCCTTTACGAGGACCACCCAATTCTTTTGGAATCAAAACTCCATTGAAATTTCATAATTAAACCTCTCTTAGCAAGAACTAATTCCATATTCTTGGGTGAAACATAAGAGAGATTGATTTTAGGAATCTAGTCAAGCTTCTTAACAAAGTGTGTAGGGAGGAATTTCATAGTGGATTTTCCAAGAGAGGAAATGATAGATCGAAAATAAGCCACATTAGAGTCAAAATCAAGAGGAGGGGGGCCTTCTTTTGACATTGAGGCTATGGAAGGGTGGCATAGACCAATTAGGGCTTAACAGAAGCAAGGGTTAAGGAGGAAGAAAGGGTTTATGTAAATACTTTCCTTGTTTGATATGAGAGCGAGAAGATCATTTTGATATGCTTAAGTAAGGAATTAACTAGTGGGGTTGATATTGATCTTTGATTCCCACCTTTGTTGTCCATTGAAGTCTCAGGCTAAGAAGGGAACTGGATATTAAGATTGACATTCTCGAAGGAGAATTCATGCACTATCATAACATACATAATATTTTAACATATTTTAATTCTTTGGTTGCACCTTCTTTTCATCAACATTCACATAGATGCAAATTTTTGCAATAATTTATTTTTCATAATTCATTTCACTTTGTTTATCTTTTACATATTTTTCAGTGTTTAGTGTTGCTTTTGGTTTTGGACACTCCCTCAAAAGTTTTCATTAGAAAAATGCAAGCATTTGAAAAACAAATAACATATTTTATTTGAATTGTTGTTGAGTTTTGTCCTTAAACTAACTCTTCCATGTTTACAAAGTTCCCCATTATATTGACTTTAGTCATTTTAAAGAGAAATTGAAATTGATAAACCTACTCAAGAGAAGCAAT